>JAJEJO010009475.1:0-11447 GCA_020662805.1 Glaucomys volans | reverse complement strand
TCCCATGTTCTTGTATAGGCAGAATTAATATTGTCAAAATGGCCATACTTCCAAAAGTGCTATACAAATTCAATGGAATTCCAATTAAAATCCCAATGAGGGACCTCATATTAATAGAGCTAGTAATCATGAAATTCATTTGGAGGAATAAGAGAACCAAAATAGCTAAAGCAATCCTTAGCAAGAAGAACGAAGCAGGGGGTATCACAATACCAGAACTTCAACTATACTAGAGAGCAATAGTAACAAAAACAGCATGGTATTGGTACCAAAATAGACAGGTAGATCAATGGTACAGAATAGAGAACACAGAGACAAACCCACATAAATACAGATATCTCATACTTGAGAAAGAAACCAAAAACATGCAATGGAGAAAAGTCAGCCTCTCCAACAAAAGGTGCTGGGAAAACTGGAAATCCATTTGCAGGAAAATGAATCTAAACCCATATCTCTCACCTTGTACAAAACTCAAATCGAAATGGATCAAGTACCTAGTAATTAGACCATAGACCCTGCACCTTATAGAAGAGTAAATAGGACCAAATTTTCATCACGTTGGTCTAGGATCAGATTTCCTTAACATGATTCCCAAAACGCAAGAAATAAAAGCAGGAATCATGATTGTGATAGAGTCAAACTAAGAAGCTTTTTGTCAGCAAAGGAAAAAATCAAGAATGTGAAGAGAGAGCCTTCAGAGAGGGAGAAAATCTGTGCCACACTCACTTTAGAAAGAGCACTAATCTCGGGAATCTACAAAGTGCTCAAAAATCTTTGCACCAGGAACAGTAATAACCCAATCAATAAATGGGCCAAAGAAATGAACAGGCACTTTATAGCAGACTATCTTCAAGCAATCAACAGATTTATGAAAAAAAGTTCAGCATCCCTAGTTATAAGAGAAATGCAAATCAAAACCACCTTAAGATTTCATCTTACCCAATTAGAATGTCTTTTATTAAGAATACATGGAACAACAGGTGTTGGCGAGGATGTGGGGTAATGGGTACACTCATACATTGCTGTTGGGAGTGCATGTTGATGCAGCCACCCTGGAAAGCAGTGTGGAGATTCCTTAGAATTCTTGGAATGGATCCACCATTTGACCCAGCTATCCCACTCCTTGTTCTATACCCAAAGGGCTTAAAATCAGATTACACAGTGATGCAGCCACATCAGTGTTCATAGCTGCTCATTTCACAATAGCTAGATTGTGGAATCAACCTAGATGTCCTTGAATAGTTGAATGGATAAAGAAACTGTGATATATATACACAATGGAATATTACTTAGCCATAAAGAAGAATAAAATTATGGCATTTGTAGGTAAATGGATGATGTTGGAGACTGTTATACTAAGTGAGATCAGCCAATCCCAAAAATCCAAAGGCCGAATGGTCTCTCTGATAAGTGAATGATGATGCATAATGCAGGGGGGGCAGGAAGGATGGCAAGAATGGAGGAAGGATAGAGAGCATAGAGGGAAGGGAGTGGTGGGGTTGAAGTTGGGTGGTAAAAATAATAACAGTATGTGTGACAGATATCATTCCCCTGTGTACATGTATGAGTTCGCAGATGGGGTGACTCTACTTTGTGTACAACCAGAAACAGAATAGCTGTACTACATTTGTGTTCAATGAATCAAAAAAGTAAATAAAAAATTAATTAAAAGAATATTTTGTGGTTGAGAATCCAATTAGAACCCATCTACATGGACCAAAATAACTTAGAGTTATCATAGCAGTAGGTACTTGAAAGTCTGATGTCATCTTGGTGTTAGTCAAATGTCAAGATGTGGACATGGACAGGACTCTCTGGAACCTTCTCTGGGATCCCCAATTAAAACTGGAATTCAGGAAAGGCCTGCAGTCCCTCTCTCTCTGAGGGAACCCACTCACTCCCTTGAGAATGTCCCCATTCCCTTTTCCTCCCCCTTCTATAAACTCATTGTCTGTTTTTCTGAGCAACATGCCTGAAGTCATTCTGATTAGATTGCAAGAATTGAACTTTGTGCAGTGGGGCCTTTGTGTTACCTCGGTTTCCAGAATGTCTCAGCCCTCCAACAACTGCAGGGTGGGCACCTTGGCCATGTTCTTAGTGGGTATTTATGACCTTGATTATCTTTGCTGATTCAGAGAGTTTATGGCCTTGAATACATGTGGAAAGATAGCCCACCATAAGCCTCATGGAGGGAGCTTAAGTATAATCATCTTGGTTATACCTGCAATCCCTGTGTCCTATTTCCCCGATTGTCACTGTGGGAAAACCCCTATCTTACACTGTATTCATATCAGTCCTGAGGGTAAAACCCAAGCTTTCATTAGGCAGGGGGCATGCAGGGGAGGTCATCCATTATCCTCCTGCATGATCCAGCAGAGACTCAGCATAACTGAGGAAGTACTGAGGGTGAAGATGCGAAGGACTGTCAGGACCATCAGTACTGTTTCCTCATCCTCAGAACAAGAGGAACATTTTGGGTAGCCTAATGGTGGGTAGAAAAATGCAAAATATATGCTATATGGGATGTCAAGGATTTGTTCATGGTTGTGGTGGGAGTGCAGGAATGCCTTGCAAATTTTTGCAAACATGTTGATTCCCTTCCTGTGGACATCTCATCCATGACAACAGAAGATGGGTCCCTCCACGAGCTTCCTAAGTACTCCAAAAGGATTACAGAGGCAGTAGCACAGATAAAGTGGAATGACTGCATCAGAACATCGTGCAGTGTAATGCAGGGCTTCTGATGCCAGCCTCCAAGCTAAATGTTCTATGGAGCTTGTTTTACTACATCTAAAAAGTGTTCCTTCAGAAATAATTGGCAAATTATGATTATTACACAGAAAAAGAAAGAACCAAATTGTATCACTAAATGCACTACATGGCCAGGTAGAAAAGACTGAAGCCATGTTTGAATTTTGCTGTTTGATTAGAGAGTCTGAACATCATATCAAAAAATCTTGGCAGGCTTACCTTTGATGACCAAAGCAGCTAATCCTTTTCCATTTCACTCTAGGAGGAGACCACTTGTCCACTCTGTTCTTCCCTTTTGAGGTTCCTGTAGATCACAGGAGAGCATGGTAGTTGACCTTGCTGCCTCCAGTGTAGAATGAATGACTACAGGTGTTGGGCAAAGATCACAGATAGCGTAATGCATGATAACTCATCCTGATAATACAAATCACTCTTTTGTCCCTTGCTCAGAGTACCTTAGGCATCTTCTCCATCCTTCTCCTTTGAATCTCAAAAGGAGATAGAAATTCAAAAGTTGATTTTTCAGCCCTTATAAGAAACCTAGAAATAGTTGCATAGTATGCCTAGGATGTTCCTGGGATAAAGACCTCAGGACTTCTACTTAAATCTTTGTGATGATTGAGAAACAATTAAAATATCTCCTTGTTGGATCCAGAGAGCAACCATTTAAGTTTGAGTCCCTAAGTCTTCATCTTTTTCTGAGACATATGGAGGTTTGTTAATATGTCTCAGATTAAGAATTGTATTGTGTCTGGATTTCCACTTCATATAATTGCATTGAATATAAATTAAAAAGGTACTAGGTACTCCCTGTGAATAATATGTGATGAATGCTTCAAATAATAGGGAAATATGGCATCCTTATTGGCATCAAGACTTAGGCTAACCACAATGTTCCTTGACTGAAATGCCCTCTAACCTCAGTTAAAGCTTTCCCAGTTCCCTATAGGACTTTGCATTTTTGTCCTTCTGAGAGTAGAGCTGAATGTTCAGGGAGAAATTACAGAGTTTGTCATTTTTTTTTCCCAAAGCCTATGCCTTCTTCTCACACTACAGGCATCAAGGATTAAAATCTCTCTTAAATACTGTCAGAGCCTTCCTTTGTTTGGAGAAACAGAGCATGGGGTATGGCTGCCCACCCTGAGGCCATTCATGCATGTGCTTTCCTCTATGTAGGCATGTCTCAGAGGACCACAGAGGAGAGAAAATAACATTTCCTTGTTTCTACGCTGTGGAAACAAGGGACTCATTATTATATTTTAAAAATCAGCAGTGTTAAATTATTTAAAAGTCATGAAAGAGAATTTTATGAACATAAAAGGTAAAGACAGAAAGAGAAAAACCTCTGTTGCTTGAGCTCAGATCCATTTGAAGGTTTCCAGGTATTTCACACTCTCTTGATCTTAGATAAGAGACTGTGACTGTTCATTGATAAACTGTCTATTTCCACAATGATTGAATTATGCATTATAAATGAGCACTTCATTAATAAGGCTCAAAGTTGCAGAGATGCCACACATGTCCTTGATATGGGTGTTATTATCCCTATTTCCTGTAGGAAGCATGAACATGGAGAAGTGGAGAGATCAAAGTTCAGGGTCTGTTCTCTCCAGTGGAGCCAAACAGGCTTATTAACTTTTTTACAAGGTGCTGAAATTTCTTTTTGAGATATCATGGAATGACAAGATGTACTTTGAGGATATTTTTGAGTGAATATCTTTTTAATGAGAATATGATTTATAGTAACTGATCTTTGTATTTCTCCACAAGTGTAGTTGATAAATAGAAAACCTGAACTGCTAAATTCAAACAACTGCTAAAATTAAACAACTGCAAATTCAAACAACTATGATGTACATGTCATAAAAGATTTATCTTTATAAGTTGTTACTTTTTTTTTTTTAATTGGCACATGTATGCTCTTCATTGTTCTTAGGTAAAAGTTCATGGATGCCAAGATGGCAGAGGCAGGGTATAAGAAATTTTCCACTGGAGAAGATGGGGAGATGATCATCTATGTTTACCAGAAGTTCCATTACCATGACAACTCCTGCCACTAAAGACTTATCACCATGACAACTCATGACACAGGTTAGGAATTTTTAAATAATCAATGCAGGTAAAGAGGGCAGTATTCTAATTAGTTTCCTAAGGTGACTAATTGGGGAAATTGGACACAATCCTAATCAGGTATCATAAGGTAACTAATGGGAGCAAGTGGGGCCAGGGCTCCATCCAGGCCCTATAGGAAAGAGAACATCTCACAGCTCATTATATAAGACACTGATTACCAGACATCCTGACTGTGAGCGTGTCTCTCACTCAGCCTGCTAGGCTCTCTCTTAGTGAATACTAATCTCACCTTCACTTTCCATGAATCTGTACTTTGCCTGTCATATGTGTGTGTCTCACTCATTTCTTTGTTTGGTACATCAAGAACCTGGACGCCGCCTGTGATGGCAAAAGCAGTCCTGGTGGTGAAACAAAATTATAAAAATATTATGGTAACAAACCAATGCCTGGGGAAAGGGTCAGTTCCCCTCGCCTCTCTCATCCTTTCTCTAGAAAACCTAACTCACCATGGGTCCCTACCTGTTGGATTGTAAATGGTGCCTTAGGAGTCTAAATACTCCCTCTTGAAATGTAAGAGATGCCTGTGAAAAGAGCCATTTCTTATCTGTTTCTATGAGCGTGCTTCATGTTAGAGACCTGAACAAGGTCTTCTGCTGTGCAGATGAGGACTTTTTTTTTTTTAAGAGGAAAAAGTCCCAGTGATAGGAAAGATCTAAGATGACACTGAATAACCTGTAAGTGTTATGAGAAACTGTGGATCAGGGCTCAGAATTTGCTTTCCTCTAGTCCCACTGGTGTAAAATAAAGTTTGGAGTTCTCAAAGCACTGTTTCCTGCTCTTGACCCAGTCTGTTTCCCACAACACAACTGAACTCCCTAATGATATCAGTGGGACATTTCAAACATGTAAACAATGTGAAAAGATGCTATCAGAAAAATCTAGTAACCATCACTGAAGTACGTGAAAATGACTGGAGGGTTATGAAAAATAATATTCCTAGAAGACAGCTCCCCAAGAAAAGCAGAGGGAAAGGTGGCTTGGGAGGATGGAGGGAAAATTGACCAAACATTAAACCTCTCTCAGCACACCCTTTCCCAATAACAATGTGCCCTAAACTTAGACCTTGCCCCATCACAAATTAACCCTAAATGGAGACACAGCAAATACTGAAACTCTGGGAAACAATGGATCCCAGAATAAGAATTATGAGTTTGAACTTTTTACAACTAACCTCCTAACTTAAAGTTCAAACCAGTACAACTTGCCTCAATGGTCAAAACTGAACATACACAACTTCCAATGATTACATCATTGTTCCTTATAAAATCAAAATCCCCTCTGTAACTGAGGGACATTTTCCCCATCTAAAATAATGGGTTCCAACAGTGCTCAAGTCTACAAAGGAATAAAGACTTCTCTGAACCCATTGAGATCTGCACTTACAATAACATTCCCCAAAACAGTGTGGCCTGGGAAAAGGGAGGAGGAAGAAGGCATTCGTTGATAACATTGACCCTTTCCCAGTGACAAGACAATCCCTGGGAAGGAAGCAAACATCACCCACTCACAAGACAATCCCTGGGAAAAGGGCCAGCATTGATCTTTTCCCAGTATATCCTTTCTCAGTGAAAGTACAATGGACCCTGGAGGAAGAGATAACCAAGGGACCAAGGGACACGAAACTTTGGACCCTCTACCCTTGCCCTATAAAGCACTGCCCAGTAAAAACAAACTTCTGATTTTTCACAACCTTCTTCCCGAATGCCCACTTCCTTTTAAAGTCTTCAATGGCTGTCACCTCCCAGTGTGGAACCTCTATAAACCCAGACCCCTCCTGCAATCAGTGGCCATTTTCTACCCAGAAAGTGTGCCCCTGACTCTGCTGCTAAATAAAGGCTTTCCTGAATTCCTGAGGTCAGCATGTGTCTTGGTCATTTTGTGCTTACAATCACTTCAAACATTCATCATTACTTTTATGGGGGGATATTGAAAGTACATTCTTCTAGCTGTTTTAAAGTACACAGCAAATTTTTGTGAACTATAGTCACCCTGCTATGCTTGAGACACCAGATTTTCTTCTTTTCTCTCTCTTTCTCTCTCCTTTTACATACCTTTTCTCTCTCTCTCTCTCTCTTTTTCTCATTCTCTTTTCCTCTTTTATTATATGTGGAATAAAACCCAGAAGAGCTTTGCCATCACCATTTCCTTTTAGTTTTTTTTCTTTTGAGACAGAGATTGATTAAATTGGTCAACCTGGCCTTGAACTTGTGATCCTACTGCCTGAGCCTCTGAGTAATTGGGATTAAAGAATTGCATCACCATGATAGGCTGTTTCCCATCATGGATTCGAAACATGGACTGGATTGAAAGCCAAGAAGCAACAAAAATAATGATTCTAAGAAGGAGGATGTACAGGTCTGGCTGATTAATTTTTTCCAAACCACAGTAGAAAAGTATCTGTGGTCCAGCTCATGTTGTGAATAGAGCTCCTGTTGCTCTGCCACTGAGGCTTACTTTAAAAGGGACAGACTTTTCTTCCTCTTCTCCTCTCCCAAGCCCTAAGCTGAGGAAAACAGGATGACCTTTCTTCCCCATCCTAGTGAGATCATGACAAATATCAGCTTAGACTGCAGATGATGGAATCAGTAAGATGGGGGCTGATTCAAAAGAAAATAAAATGCTGATATCTCCAGAGCACTTTCCCCTCCTCACAATGGGTTACCAGGTTTACCTAGGCCACCAGCGAATTGCTCCTCCCAACACAGTGTTGCTAAGTAGTACCCCTGGGTGGAGTTTTCTGCTTTTTGGGCAGGTGTGAAAAATAGGGAGAGGTACCCCTGGGCAGCTCCTTTCCAGCATTTTGCTCAAGTAGGTAAAATAAGGGGAGAAGAGGGCAGGAGAAGAAAGGCAACCTAAAATCTGTGAAAAGGCAAGACACACCCCATCCCACAGGTACCAGCTCTGGGTGCCCTTCCACCTTTAGGAGAAGTCTGTGTCTGTTCTATCTCTTTAACAAAATTTACATTCTACTCCTGCCTCTGCATTTCTTGTGTTGTTTGATCTTCAACACAAGGGAACAAGGACCTGATCCTGATTTTCAAGACCTGTATCACTAGGATGAGTTATGTGTCCCTGAGCACACAAGTAATGCAGACTTCTAGGATGGCTCCAGAAGATCAAAAAATGACAGTCCCCAAAATTATCAAATGAGTAACAATCCTCCCACACATAAAACATGGAAAGGAGCTTTTGAATCACCAATGTAAGAATCCTCTGTTCCCCGTGATGAGCAGGTTCACAGCCTCCTGGATAGGATTCACCTATTTTCTTTTCTGGCAAAGCAGTAAAACTTCTTTTTCTTTTTTCTCAAAACCATGTTATTTGGAGACAAATACTGAGCTTCAGTTAGAGAAAGGATGCAAATTCCCCCTGCATTACACATTCACCATGAAACCTGACCACTGTGTTGTCCTAGTGGAAGTGTCTTTCTGGGTTAGCCTTTTGGACTTAGCCTTAATTAATAGGACTGTATTACAACTTATCCCACTTCAAGGTTGTGCAAATTGCTATTTGCTTCTGTGATCCTTCTCACCTTCTTAATCTTTCCTCTCTGATACACTTACCAAAAATATAGTTATATTATCTTGTTCAATCTCTGTAATTCTTCCTATCTCAGGGATCTGCTTCTCCCTTGGTAGGGCATAGAAAGCCTTCTCCTCATGTGGTTCTCACTTATCACTTGTTGCTAATTTTGTGGCAAAGACTTAGGGGTGCACCTTCCCTCAGCTCTATCACATTTGCCTCAAAACAGTGCAGAAGATTCAGAGTAGACTGTGGTAATTCCTAAGCTCAACCGCATAAACTAAATCCTGAGGTACAGGAACATGGAGAGTTCCTTGAAGTGGAGCAAATTACATTCCATGATTGTGTCAAAAGGAACCCCAATGTTATGTATGACAATGATGAACCAATAAAACTTTGAAAAGTGCCTTGAAGAGGCTCCACCACAGAACATTCCAACTTCAGGGTCTGTGTCATCCATCTGAAAAGTAGATTGGAAGTGAAAACAAACCTAAAAGCAGTACCTGTAAATCCTGTCTCCTTGGTCTTGCTAGTTTGGTTGTTTGACGTTTTTAATTGAAACCATGTTTCATCATAGAATTAAGGTAGTCAGGTTGGGGAGAGAATATGGGAAAATTTTAAAAATTGATGCAAAGTTTCAATTTGGGATGATAAAACTTCCTCGAGATGGGTGTTCGTAATGATTGCACAATAAAGGGAATGTTATTAAAGCCACAGACTTTAGACATAAAAATGGTGAAAATTGTGATTTTTAATATGTATTTAGCCACAATCAGTAATGGAAATAAGATGCAGAGAGGTCTTTCAAAACATAAAGCAGAAAAAGAAAGACAGTCTGACATGTAGAAACTATGAGTATAATACTGAGTACCAGGAACGGAAGCCTGTTTGCACAGGGGGGAAGCAAGAAGGATGACTGATGGGGACCCAGGTGTCCTGTGTGCAGGTATGGAAATTTGGCACTGAATTACATCAAGTACAATTTGTAGGTGTTAATAACAGATGCTGGAGACATGCACACTGCACCTGAGGTTCCTGCTAAGTAGAGAAAGGGGTCATTATCTTAAAGTCTCATTTAGTTTCTCTTCTTTCTCTTCCTCCACTAATATTAGGAAGTCCTGAGAGGTTTGGAGAGCATGAACCAATTTT
Organism: Glaucomys volans; assembly: GCA_020662805.1. Taxonomy (NCBI): domain Eukaryota; kingdom Metazoa; phylum Chordata; class Mammalia; order Rodentia; family Sciuridae; genus Glaucomys; species Glaucomys volans. The sequence goes on along the minus strand of JAJEJO010009475.1, from coordinate 1,892 downwards.
TCTAATTATGAGCCCTGTACATGGAGTCTCTGAGGTCATAATAGTCAATAATTGGCCTATCTCCAACTCTTCAGCTATATAATGCCAGTCCAGAGAGTCCAATCCTGTGTCTCCTCCAAAGTCAGTCTACATCAGGAAGTTCCTCCCAATCACTGTCTTCATATCTGCCCTGAAGACAGACATCAAGTCTCAGATTGTGATTTGGCAGAGGGACGGGCATTGGACAGTCAGTCCAGGGCCATGAGCCAGCAGAGACCCAGCATTACTGGGTGAGTGTTGAGGGAGATGAGGGATGAGGAGCCAGCATTGGAAGCATTGTTTCTTAAGCATCAGGACAAACATGCAGTTATGCAGCCAGAGGAGAGGACACCAGTGTGCACCAATTAGGCTATGAGGACTGTGAGGTTTGGTTTTTGGTTCTGCTCAGGGTCTCAAAAATCTCATCTGATGTTTTTTTCTTCTACCCAAAGTAGTTCCACAGCCCATAGATACATGTCAGTTATGTATACCTGTCAGATGTGAACCACACATTATTAAATGTTTGTATTTAATATATGTAATGGATACTATTACCAGTAGTAACAGGTAGTATTAATGGAACATTTGATAGGTGCCTAGTAATTTCAAAGCAGTGATTCTCAAAGCTGATATAAATGAGGATCACCAAGACTTTACATACAAATATTCTGATAAAATTGGTTTGGAGTGAAACTATAAAATCAATATATAATTAAATACACATTGGTACATTTATTAATAAATGAAAATTGAGTTCCAGTAAACTTAAAACATTTTTAAACATCTGTCTTATACAGAAGTAAAGAGGAGGGGAGATTCAAGATGACGGGCTAGAGGAAGGCTGCATTCCTACTTGCTCTGTGGATTCCTACTTGCTCAGGATTCAAACAGCAGGAATATGGCTCTCAATTAGATTTTATGTTCAAAGCACATATAAGGGGTCCCCAGTTGCCGCTCCGGAACCAAATCAGACAGGCTGGGCTCGGCCCCGCCATGGGGAGCTACCACCCAGGAGTGCCGGACACTGCAGCTCCTTCAGAGTCACCGACCTGGGTCTGCACCAGCCAGCAAGTGAGTATGGGTCCCCAGAAGTGGCTTTAGAGTCACTGGCCGCACTCCAACACCAGCCAGCAACCTCCCAGGTGGAGACCGAGCATCTCAGGCTACCTGGGGCCTCACCACAGCTTCTGGAGAGGTCCAGCTGGGAGTCTCTGGGATCTCTGACTCTGGCGGGGAGTTGGGACTCCTTGGCTGCATTTTGGCAGCTTCCCTGGCAGAGAGGGACCATATCCGGCTCCCTGGGGCCTCCTGCGGCTTCTGGAGAGGTCCGACCGGGAGCCTCTGGGATCGCTGACTCCAGCGGGGAGCTTAGGGTCTTCGGCGCCAGCTTACAGAGTCCCCAGGAGAGAGCAACCACCTGCCACCACCTGAATCCCCAGCGAGGAGTTCAGGTCAGCCTGGGCTCTCAAGCCCAGTGTCTCCATCACTGAGCACAGAGCTGTGACACCACCCCAACTTGGTCTAGTGCCCAGGCCCACACCCAGACCCGGAGTCTACCACCTTGCTGTATCTAATTGTCTATCAACACTAGGCTGCCTCTGCCCAGAAGCATTGATCATTCCCAACCTGGAGGTAATGGGAGAGCACCTTTCTTGGGTCACCTCTTGATCAAGCACCCCTCATGCCACAGATGGGAAGATACACGAGCACCATGAGAAAACACGGAATGAAAGTGTCCCAATCAAACCTAGATGATATATCAAGAGAACCCAAAGACAGCATGGTAGAAAGAATGACAGAAACAGAGTTCAGAATGTTCATAATTAAAGTGATCCGAGAAGAGAATGATGTGACAAGAGAGCAGATTCAGGCTA
>JAJEJO010009387.1:0-24582 GCA_020662805.1 Glaucomys volans | reverse complement strand
TGTGATTTTCCAACAAGGATTTTAAAATAATCATCAGAAAATAGTTCAAAAAGCAATTTCAAATTTTCTTGAATAAAATGGTAAAAAAAAAAACCCAGAAAATTTCAGCAAGAAAGAGGAGTTACAAAAAAGCATTGATTGGAAATTATAGAATTGAAAAATACAAGAGCAGGAAATAAAGTCTTCACCAATTAAGATCAATAGTAGAGTGGGTATGACAGAAGATAAAATGAGAAATGGGAGAGCAAAGTAGAATTCACACAATATGAATAGATTGGAAAGAAGAATAGCACTGACAACCCATTAGACAATAACAAAAGATTCAATATTTGCATCATTGAAGTTCAAGAAATAGAGAACAGGACGATGTAACAAAATATTTTTCAAGTATTGTAAGAAAAGAACTGGTAACCCAGAATTCTATGTTCAGTTAAAATGAAGTTTAGGAGGGAAGGAAAAATGAAGACATTTTCAAAGGCAATAAAATTAAGAAAATTTATTATCAGCATAGCCACCCTAAAAAATGGCTAAGAGACATTCTCTAAATAGAAAGCAAATGGTAACAGAAGAAAGCTTGATACAAAAGAAAGAGCAATATTGAAATGGATAAACACAAGGATAAATATAGTAGACTATTATAGTTCTCATGAGAATCTCAGATCAATATTTGATGATTGAAATAAAAATTAAATAACTATAGTGTCTTATGTGATACCCAATATATGTAGAATAAATACTTTAAAAATTATAAAAGTGGGGAGGGTGAAGGGATCTGAAGAAAGTAAGCATTCCACACCCAAGTTGAAATAGTAAAACACTGATACAAGTAGACTGTGAATATTTTCTATGCACATTAGAAGACATAAAACAAACACTGAGAAAATGATGCCAAGTAACATACTGTACAACACCATAAATAAATTAAAATGAAATCCCAGTAAATGATCAAGTAACCTAGACAAATGCAGGAAAAGAGAACAGACGAACCAGAAACAGAGAAATCAAATAGGGAAAATGGCAGACTGAAATTACCTTCAATTTAAATGTTAACAATCTAAACACAATTGAAAGATAAAGATATGCAAAGCAGGAAAAAAATTGATCCAACAATGTGCTTTCTACAACAAACTCGCTTCAAATACAATGGTGTACCTAAGTTGAAAGTAGAATGATAGAAAAAGATAGACTCTAAAAATCTTAATTTAAAACCTTGATTTAAAAAGCAGGAATAGTCATATTAATACGAGATAAAATATAACTCAGGTCAAAAACATGACTAGATACAATAAATGGTGATAAAGCTATAGTCCCCTGGGAAGACATGCAATCCTAACTGTGTATCCTTCAAACAATTGGGCCTCAGAACTCAAGCTTCAAAAAATAACAGAGTTGAAAGGAGAAATAGTGAAATCCACAAAGGTAATTGAGTACTTCAATATCCTACTCTCAGAGACTTATAGAATCACTTCTAATATGACAAAGTTTATAAAGAAAAATTAACAATGTATGTAGAAGAACTGAATAACATAACCCACCCAGAAGATTTATTATACATATACAATAAAGGATAGGAATAGGAAAGAAATGAATGAATGAATCTGACATAACTTTCCCATGTACATACATGAATATACAGTGAATCTCAACATCATGTACATCCACAAGACTGGGATCCTAACTAGAATAAGATATATTTCATGCTTGTATAATTATATCAAAATGGATTCTGCTGTCATGTATAACTAAAAAGAACCAATAAAATTAACAGAAAAGAAAAATAAATGGCAAAAATGAATTAGTATTGGTAAGGAATCCTGTAAGGCAACACTATACAACCAATTCAAGCAGGAAATTGGAAAAAGACATGAAAAGATATTTCACTGAACAGGATATACTGATGGCAAATAAGCACATGAAAAAGTGTTCAACATAATCAAACATTAGTGAAATGCAAATTAAAATCAAAATGAAACATCACCACAAACCTATCATGATGGACAGAGTTAAAAACAGTGACAACACCAAATACTGAGGTAACCTTGGAACAGTTTAACAAAGACTGTTGGTTTGAAATCTTATTCTAAGAACCAACCATCAAAAGGGCCCTGATTGACTTGCTGCTCTGTTATGAAGATTCTAGTACAAAGCCCCCAGTGGATTCTTCTCTGTCTCCTTCAACCTTTTGTGTCTGGGAAAGAGGACTTCATAGAAACTCAGAAGTCCAACTATTCAGAGATGAAGTCCGATTCCCTGGATGGAGACCTTATAAACCTGATCAGTCTCATAAAAACTGAGCCATCCTAGGGGTCTGAGGCACAAGGTAAGTGACCCAGGAAGAAAGACAAAGGGCAGATTCAGAGCCCCAGAATAATACAACAGCACTAGCAAAAAGAAGCCAAGTAGCACCTTTTGGGGACTGGAGCTAAAGCCCCAGACTAAGTCAGGTTGGGCTTACCAGCCAGGTCAAGGGATTCTAGCTATGCTTGGAAAAGGGAGGCAGAGGCTGAATTCCAGATAGGGTCTGATAAGGGAAGGCCATGGTGTCTTATTTTCTGTCGCTGCTCCCACTAATTCTTTCCTGCCTCTGCTAAAGGGCTGGCTTTTGGTTCAGCTATACATGTGGACTGCGTTTCCTTGCCTGACCCTGCTTAGCTAAGATGAGCATGTAATTGAATACTAGCATTGCCAAAAGAACTGTCAACAGTAGAATAGGTTACTGATGACAAGTCATGTCATGTCAAACAGGCTAGGGTATTTGACAGGAGGCTGAATGAAGTCTTGTCCATGATTCCATTCACTAGGCCCCAAACATTGCTAAGTACTTAGTACAAGCTCTCACCTATGGGGCTTTCTATGCCTGTGGGAATAAGCCCTGTATTACCACAGTTCTTCTTGGCAGGGAGGATCCCAGACTGCAAGCCAGAAGCCTCCGGTTCTAGTTCTGGCTCTATGACACATTTGAAATATGACTTTGTGAAAGTCCTTTCCTTCTATATCACTTTGTCCATATACAGAATGACAGGTAGGACTTTGCTCATTCCATTACTCTGTGACTTTGCAGAGACCCTGACCTGGTTTTCCTTCATTTTATGCCAGTCATTTCCCTCTGATTTTTCTCTCCTCCCCTTTTCCTTTCCTCTCTACATTCTTTGGGGCCCTCTGGTCTTAACTTGTGGCATTAACTATTCCAAAGAAACTCTCATATTTTAAGAAGGACTTTCAGGAGATAATGCCTTAATCGAGTGTTTTTCAAACTGTGGGCCCCAACCAGCACTATCAAAATATGAAATTGATTTAGTTTATAGGAACTGGCACTATTAAAAAGTGAAATACAATAAAACATGAAATATTGCAGGGATTACACATACTAAGGGTTAAGTATTTTTTTAGTGAAACTTTTGTTTTCATATTAGGTTAACATTATGAAACAGCCAACATTCAACAACTTTGATATACAAAGACTATAATTTATATTTACAGAAAAAATATACACACACATATACTTGTGTGCATGCACAAAAATATGTGCATAGGAGTATATAATTTTGTAAACACACACAAGTGATTCTGATATAAAATATATTCCTCAACATGTGTCTTGGAAGAAAAAAGTTTAAAATTCATTGTCTTAAATGGTGGAGATGATCAATGGTGAGCTATAGTTAGACCACCAGGTGGTAGAGAGAGACAATGTTGGGTGGGGCATTTTGGGACCCATTACTTCTCTATTATAGTTAGTGACTTCCTTTATTATCTGGAGAGTCTTTTGATTCAGCTTATACACCAGTTCTAGTGGGTTTTAGATAGTCCTGTTGTCCCTCCCTAAACAACAGAGTGAACACAGGAGGAACTTTTCTGCAGAATCATGCCTAAAATGAGAAAAAATCAACTAAGACTTCTGGCACTGAAGAACTAGGATTTTGGTTCTCAGTGTTTGGTGGGCCACCAGGTCCAGGCCCTAATTACCTTGATGTGACATTAAATAATGGAATGCATGAGATGGGCTCTCAAACAACTCCTGTATCTGACAGGAGCATAGATTTTTTTTAATAGGAGGAAATGCTCTTGCAATTTCATAAAAGCATATAGCATCAACTCTGTCCCCATGATAATGTGAAATGGGATTATCATTAGCTCTTTTGCAGGTTGGGGATGGCAAGGAGTTGGTTAGAAAGCAGAATGACTATCTGTCATGAAAGTCTAGCAAGAGGGGGGCAAGTAAAAATGGCCAGCCATTGTTGTAATTCCTAGTGTTCTTAAAGTTATGTTACCCCATTTCCCCTTTGTTCTCTCCATGTAGAGAGGATATTGGCCACTGTTAGAAGGAAGGGTCTTTCTGGCACTAAATTGTCCAACTTCCTCAATAATTTCCCAGGACAGACCCCTAAATACAATAAAACTAATCAAAACCTAGATGCCTGAGTTGTATTATTGACTTAATAAAAAAGAATGACCAATGATTTCTCACTCCATCCATCAGGCACTGATTGTTATTATTTGCTTCTCATCATAGAGTTTCAAGTAAGGAAGGATAAGCAATTACTGGGCTAGGTGTCATGGGACAATTATATAAGAAAATCTTAGTGTCTGAGTATCTTCATTCCTTCTTTACAGAGTTTGAACGTTCTGTCCTGATCTCTTTGTTTTAAATCCTTTAAGACCCATATAACTTCCTCCTCTTCTGATAAAATTTCTGAAATGACCTTGTCATTCTCCATACTGCCATAACTTTTTCTGCTCCCTTATGAATCTCATTGCTTTCTGACTAATATTAAACTTTGTGTGTCCATGTCCTAGCCACATGAACAGAGGCTGAGGGTGTATCCCAGTGGATTGGATGTAATGGACGGGATGGAGAAACTGGAAATATTCTACCCTGTATAGTAAAGTGTTATAATATTATTTAAAGTACACTTATATAATTTAGACTTAGGTAATATTGCAAATCCTAGCACAAACACTAAATTTTTAAAGAAGTATGATTGATGTATTACCAGAGGAGAGAAAATTAATTCATATAAAATTCTTAAGTTAAAGGGACCATTGTTTTTCCCTTTAAATGTACATGCATGTAGCCGGGCATGGGGGTGCACGCCTGTAATCCAAGCGACTTGGGAGGCTGAGTCAGGAGGATCGCGAGTTCAAAGCCAGCCTCAGCAACTTAGCGAGGCCCTAAGCAACTCAGTGAGACCCTGTCTCTAAATAAAATACAAAATGGGGCTGGGGATGTGGCTCAGTGGCTGAGTGTCCCTGAGTTCAATCCCTGGTTCAAAAATAAATAAATAAATAAATAAATAAATAAATAATAAATGTACATGCATGAGTTTTATTTCTTGACTTTTCTTTTACCCCCACATTAGCACATTTGCCTTTGGTTATACTTACCTGCCATGTGTTCAAGACCAAGTAGGTAAGGCCTACATTAGTCAAAAATTAACCTCTTTCCTTTCCATTGTTAAGGTCAGGAGACTGCTCAGGGATTTCTTTTAGGAACTTGCCGGGAGCCTCTTGGCTCATTGAGTCTTTTCTGTCTACCAGTTGTGCCATCTGCAAGAATGGGTCAGAGTTGTACTGACCATCGGTTGGCTTGCCTTGGAAGCACTAGGGACACTCCCTTCTCCAATGACCCTCTGGTTAGCTTACTGGTCCCTAAGATTCTCCTATCAGGTGGTATGGGGAATTTCAGGGCCATTTAGGTGGTCCTGTTGTGACCTGGATCTTAGATGACCTTGGTAGGCAAGGGCAAAAATATTAGGTATCTTTTTACCTGTTTTATCTTCCTTGACCTTTAGCCTTTAAGTCTTGGTGACTGAACACCCAGAAAGCCAGTGGGTTTTAATTTTAACTTTTGAAAGTTTACAGTTACCTCTTCCATGTAATTGGGGTTAATATTAGTATTGAGACTCAGTGTCATCTCCAATCTCTCCTGTAAGTGATGGCTTATTGTCTCAAATTAATTCAGGTTGTTCTGTTAGAAGTTGTACTTCTGCAAAACACTAACAGGAGTGGTTATAAAGTTTTATAAGAAAAATACAAAACAAAATTAACAAGAACAAAAATATATCCAGTTTGTATAATAATTCTGAACCAAGAAACATCTGTTTGGCCTCTACAAAAACCCATAAATAATTTGTCAATCCTATCACACATAAAATCTTTTACAAGTTCTGTTCCTTTTAAAAGCCCTTTTACAACATTTAAATACCTTTTATAATTTATCAAACCCTTACTTAGTTTTTGCATTATATTTCTTTCTATTTTGGGATCACAGTAATTTTTACAACAAAAATTTATTCTTTTGAAAAAACATTAAATGAGCTTAATTTTAGCCTAATTTGGGGGCTATCCTAATGTGAAGCAGGGCAAGATGTAAAGCCTTGTCCCAGTAATGCTGGCCTTTTGACAATCACTAAAGCTTTTAAATTTGAAGTTAATCCTTGTCCCCTTCATAAATATCATTCCATTTGGGAGTATAAGAAAACAAAGCTCTCATATATTGTTTCTCTATTTGAAGATCATTTAACATAACATCACAAATGATATATGCACTTATGTTAGCCATACCAAAATAAGTAAAGCTGAGAGGTTATGGAGAAAGGGTTATTATACATATCTAATATTAAGTATTTTAAGAGAATGCCCAAATCACAAATTTGTCTTGAGTTAATTTGAGTCTGATCTAACAGAACATAATCCAGATCTTGAGATATATTCAGGTGGGAAATTATTAAAGCTTACTTCCCTAACCTCACCTGGTTTTTATCAAATTAGGACCCTTGGTAACTCTACTTCCTAATAACCTAGTTAGACTTGTGTCTTCCAGATTATTAGAGTTTCATGATTAAAATGATGATAATGTAAGGATTCCAACCTATGCCAACAACCTAGAGTGGTCTTTCTCTGTTCCCATTACATAAAGGAAGCAAAGACTTTAGATCCCTGGTTAGGTATGATGCCTCCTTTCATTTCCAATCAGACAGAGAAAACGGACCATCTCCCCTTATGTCACCCCTTAAGAATAAGGAATCAGATTGTCTGGTGAGGAAATGAGATAGGAATTTTGGAATACAAAATATTTTGAATCTCAAAAGAATAATACCCATGATCCATCTGTATGCAGGAAACACACATGAATGATTGTCAGGCAAAACAGGTGATACCTGAGCAATATAACCTGTGCACTTGTGCCTAGATCCTTGCACCAACATACTTGACCAGAAGAAGCAACATGATAAAAAATCAATATGCAGTTGCAAGGAAAACTGACACAAAATTATGAAACTCTGCCCTGATGCCACCTGGTTTCCAGCCACTAGCTATCATCTCTTTGTAAATATTAACACTCCAGGGACTGGGGTTGTAGCTCAGTGGTACAGCACTTGCCTAGCACATGTGAGGCATTGGGTTCAGCACCACATAAAAATAGATGAATAAAATAAAGGAATTGTGTTCATTTACAACTCAAAAATAAAAATAAAAAAATATTAACACCCCAGACCAACCGGCTACTTTCTCATTCTTAAGACAGCCTGCACTCTTTCTTTCTATTTGAGTGCACACTCCTTACTTTCCTAAATAAATCTCTGTTTATACCTCTAAAGAATGTTCATCTAAAATCAGAGAAGTCTGAGCAAAGGGAAAGAAAAACAAAACAGAGCAAGTACAACAAATATAAAATATTTACAAAAACAATAGGTATTTATTCACCATTCAAACAATTGCTTTCAATTTGAATGCTCCAGATACGCCAATTAAAAGTCAGAGATACAGCAAAGGAAACAATCAGCAATGTGAAGAGAGCCTTCAGAGTGGGAGAAAATCTTTGCCACACACACTTCAGACAGAGCACTAATCTCCAGAATCTACCAAGTACTCAAAAATCTTTACACCAAGAACACCAATAACCCAATCAATAAATGGGCCAAGGAAATGAACAGACACTTTACAGAGGAAGATCTACAAGCAATCAACAGATTTATGAAGAAATGTTCAACATCCCTCTTTATAAGAGAAATGCAAATCAAAACCACCTTAATATTTCATCTTACCCCAATTAGAATGTCTTTTATTAAGAATACAGACAACAACAGGTGTTGGCGAGGATGTGGGGAAAAGGGTACACTCACACATTGCTGGTGGGAGTGCAAGTTGGTGCAGCCACTCTGGAAAGCAGTGTGGAGGTTCCTTAGAAAACTTGGAATGGATCCACCATTTGACTCAGCTATCCCACTCCTTGGCCTTTACCCAAAGGACTTAAAATCAGATTACTACAGTGATGCAACCACATTAATGTTCATAGCTGCTAAAGTTACAATAGCTAGATTGTGGAACCAACCTAGATGTCCTTCAATAGATGAATGGATAAAGAAACTGTGGTATATATATACAATGGAATATTACTCAGCCATAAAGAAGAATAAAATTATGGCATTTGTAGGTAAATGGATGATGTTGGAGACTCTTATGCTAAGTGAGATTAGCCAATCCCCAAAATCCAAAGGCCGAATGGTCTCTCTGATAAGTGAATGATGATGTATAATGTGGGGTGGAATGATGGCAAGAATGGAGAAAGGATAGAGAGCATAGAGGGAAGGGAGGGGTGGGGTTGAGGTTGGGGTGTAAGAATAATAACAGTATGTGTGACAGACATCATTGCCCTGTGTACATGTATGAATGCACAGATGGTGTGACTCTACTTTGTGTACAACCAGAAAAACAATTGCTGTACTCCATTTGTGTTCAATGAATCAAAAAATTTAATAAAAATAAATAAAGAAATCTACCTTAAATCTAAATAAAGACAAATATGTCAAAAGAAAAGGAATGAATTGCTGGGGACGGTGGCACTCGCCTGTAATCCCAGTGGCTCAGGAAGCCGAGGCAGGAGGATTGTGAGTTCAAAGCCAGTCTTAGCAAAAGCAAGGCACTAAGCAACTCATTGAGACTCTGTCTCTAAATAAAATATGAACTAGGGCTGGGAATGTGGATCAGTGTTCGAGTATCCCTGAGTTCAATCCCTGGTACCAATTAAAAGGGGGTGAGGATGGAGTAAAAAAATAAATTAACACAGATACATGTGAATATAATGATAAAATGCTTTCAGATAGTAAGAGTTCAAAAATGGTAGTTATTATTGTTAATTTTTTTATCAGACTTGGGATTCCTAGAAGACTGGTGCCTAATCTGCTTCATCTCTACCTTGCCAGCACCTGAAACAGAGAAAATGGGGAGGAAGTGTAGACAAATCAATTTATGTAAAGTGGATTCCTGTATGAAGGAGTGAGAGTTGATTCATATCCAGATATTCTCTTTGAGTATATCATGATCAAATAGAGAAGACAGACTTTCATTCCTTTAATAAATATTTATCTGTAAATCAATAATGACAAATTTACTATGGTAAGTCTTTCACATTTTGACACCTCAGAAGTTGGAAAGCTTCTTGAAATTGATGGCATCTTAGCAGTGTTCTGTAGCTTAATTGATAATATGTTTAGTCCTTAGTGTTACATAAAAATATATCATGATTTCCATCTTAGATTTGATGAAATAGAATTGTGATAGTTTAGATCTTAAATAGTTTAGATCTTAAATGTGTCCTAAATATTCACATGTTAAAGTCTTTGTCCCCAGATTGCTGGTATTGAGAAAAGATAGAGCCTCTGGGTCAAATTTGGGACCTAGTGAGTACTTACTTCCTTGGGGGCATACCCTAGAGGGGGATTATGGGAATTCAGTTCCTTTTTCACTCTCTTTTCTTTCTCAGTCATGAAATGAAGAGTTTTGCTCCGCCATATACTCCCTCCATGATGTGCTGCTTCATCACAAGCCCAAAGCAATGAGGCCAACCAATCATGGCCTGAAACTCCTTTTAGAGGCCCACATCAACCTTTTCTCTTCATGAGTTACCTTTCTCAGATATCTTTCTATAGTGAGAGAAAGATGAATAAAAGCACAATAGTAAGATTATGTACAAGGCCTCTAACCATCTTGAGTCATGAGCTTTATTAATGAGAAAACCCAGTTTTTAGAGATACTGAGCAATTTGTTCAAGTTTGCATATCTAGCACATTGCAGGTCTTTCTGACTCTAAAACATACACTTTCCCTTTCACTATGACTCATCAAGTGTTGAATAGGCATTCACTATCAATTTGAGCATTGAAATGAATGAATGAATGAATGAATGAATGAGTGAATAACAGTAAATACCAGCCTTTGAAATAAAGTGATGATATTTTGTCACTGGCAAGCAGAAATATGTATGCTTTGTATACAGTCTTGCCTCACTTAGCAACAGAACATACTATGAAATGTTAGTAGACTTACAATTATTGAAACACTGTAGAATGTAATTACAGAAACCTAGATAGTATAGGTCAATCACTTGATGTGGCCTCTTAAAACAATCAAGAGACTCAATGGTATGGGTTTAGATAACTATGCTCAATGTCCCATGTGTTAAAATCTTGGTCATCAGCCTCTTGCACTTTGTGGAGATAGTAGAATCTTTAGGAGGTGGTACCTAGTGTAAGGAAGTTATATCACTGAGAGTGTTCCCTTGAAAGGTTATTTGGGAACCCTAACCCTTTCCTGGATATTGCTTTGCCTCCCAGCTGCCATGAGATATATGGCTTCCTCTCCACATGCCCCCTTCATGATGTTCTACCTTGCCACAGGCACAAAACCAATGGAGCCAATGAACCATAGTTTGAAAACTTTGAAACCAGGAGACAAAATACACCTTTTCTCCTCATAATTAGAAAGTTCATCTTTTCACAGTTATGGAAACCTAACTAGCACATTCAGTAAATATAAGCACATGAGGCTGCTGCAGGTATAATATGGCATAATGTTTATAGTAAACCCTAAGTAGCAATATAATCTAAAATAATGATAAAATAGTCTGATAAACAAACCAGTAACATAGTCATTTTTTAATCGCTCTCAAGTATTAGGCACTGTACATATTTGTATGTGTTATGTTTTTATATAAATACCAGTGTAATAGGTGTGTTTCCACCAGTATTATAACAAATTAATAAGTAATGTGTTGTGTTGTGATATTAAGACACCTTCCACTATAGTAGGAACTTTTAAACTTCAACCAAATCTTATAAGACCACCATCCTTCTATCCGTTGTTGAAGGAAACATCATTATGTGGCACATGACAATACAGCTTTAAATTAGTGACACATTACTTTAAAGTTTTCAAAAACAAATTCACTCTGATTTATTTAATTTTATTAAATTTATTATTTAATTTTATTGAATTGTTATTTAATTTAATTGACATATTAATATATGTATTTCACCTACTATATTCAATTAATATATGTATTCCATCTATATCCAAAATGTTATAATCTCAATATATAATCTTTTTTAAAATAAGCTGTGAGATGATTTACATTCTTTTTTCATATTAAGTCTTCAAACCCGAGTATGTACTTTATATTCTCTGTACTTCTCAATTTGCAATAACTATATTTCAAACAATTAATAACCACAAATAGCTAGTGACTTTCTCATTGGACAGTACAGGACTAGGGCATCAGGAAGGTCTTACAGCCTCCCTACCTGACTCACTGGTGCCAGCAACCCTGCTTTCAGAGCTTTCTTCCCTTGGATATTAACATGACTCCCTTCCCTCTCTCCTCACAAGTGCTATAGTATGCATCATCATCAAGTGTTAAAGAAAGGTTGGGGATACAGCTCAGTTGGCAGGGTGCTTGCCTTGCAAGCACAAGGCCCTGGGTTCAATCCCCAGCACTACAAAAAAAATTGATCAAGTGTTAAGGAACATTTTTATATTAAACTTTTAATTTGTTACCTTATTAAGAAAAAAATCTAAAATTTAAAAGAGAGAACAGAATAATAAACTTCCATGTCCCCATGTGTCTTCTGCTCACTTTGTTTCATTTTCCATAATCTACCACTTTACCCTACATTTTTCTCTAGGGTATTTTAAAGTAAATCCTAGACATCTTATTATTTAATTGATAAGTATTTCAGAATGCTTTTCTAATGGAAAAAGATTGTGTTTTAAACATAGGCCTAATGTTCAATATCATCATTGGAGTCATTTTGTATGATTACTCACCCAATTTCCATTACTAGGTGGAAGAACCTGGCAAGCAGGGTGGGAGATGAAGAACATGTGATCTTGGCTAATGAATTTACACTCTGAAGCTTCAGTTCCTTCATATGTAAAATGGAGATAAGATAGCTACCACCCTGTATTATTGTGATAACTATGTTGAAGTTTTTCTCATTCTAGGTATTGTGCTTCTATAAATGTAGCTATCACTTTCTTAATTATTGTTGCAGTCATATCCTTTTATTGATTCAAGGAAACAAATTTCAATTACATGTCAATTTCATTTTCATAAGTGCTGCTATTGAAAGCTGACTTTCCACCTTGTGATTATACTTGTACCTTTATCTGTGAAGCAAATCAGTCTTTCCTTGCTCAAGTCCTCATTGTTTTAGATTGGGATTACTGTAATAGTTTCCTAAGAAGTATCTCTTCCACCATTCTTCACAACCATTTCAGGTTTCCAAATTCCAAAAGAAAGGCAAACTGTTATCTACAGTCCTTAGGTATCTGGGAGAATCACAAATAATGAAAAGACTGAAATGAGAAATGACCTCTTGTCCATCTCAGGCATTTAATGGAGAGGGTCACATTGTCTCTCAACTGGTTTACCTGCTTCCAGATATTCCTGTTCAATCCACCTTCCTCCAGCCACCAGAGTGAAGTTGCTAACATCAACATTTACATGTTATTTCACTTTTCAAAACTTTTCAGAGGTACCCTTTGTTCTATAAAGTTCAAATTCTGAGCATAGCATTCAACTCAATGCAAGGTCTGATGAAACTCTCCAGTAGCTTCCAACCTCATTCAGAGTAAAAGTCAAAATCCTTTCAGTAGCCTGTAAAACCCTACTTGCTCTACCCCAATCCTTTTCCCATAACCCCTGACCTCTCTGACCTCATGTTCTACTGCTTACCTTTGATAACTCTGCCTCAAGCACATTAGTCTCCCTACCTATTCCTTGAACATAGCAAGTATGGTCCTATCTTAGAATCCTTGTTCTTGTCACTCCTTCTGCCTGGAACTCTATACCCCTAGATATTAACATTGCTCATTTTCCAACTTTTTCATGTCTTCATTCGAATGTTACCCCCTCAATGATTACATTCTACTCATTTAAAATCATATCCCCTGCATTCTATCCCTTTCCCTTATTTATTTTCCACCACAGCATTTTATATACACAATTTTTGTATTTATTATCCATCTCCCTCTACTAGATTGCAAGCTACATGAAAGCAGAGATTTTTTTTATGTTGTTCATTGGTCATTTTCCTGACATTCCCTTCACCTTCTCATTGGGATGAAGATGTCCTCCATCTCAATGCAGTGCTCCCATAATGCTATATATTTATCCTATGGTAGTGCTAATCATGCTGGGCAAAAATGTTGCCTCCTTATCTGTCTTCCCCTCTAGATCTGGAGCTGCCTGCAGGGTTTTCATAGTATCTTTTGTCTAACTGACTTTTACAGCTGGGTTTTGGACCTGAGGTGTAGAACTTTGTATGTGAATAACATTAATGCATCTTGTCAGCTGTGGCCCAGGGCTCCAATTTCTACACACCTTCCTTATAAAACTGAGAATGTACTCCAGAGTTCCTGTGCCCTGATCCCATCCATTTCCTGCCTCAGGGAATTTGTGAATTTGATTAGCATGTTCTCTAGTCTTCACAAAGCAATTGGTGAAAATTATTGTGGAAAATGCTGAAGCAGGATTAGGGAGGGAGTGCCTTCTCAAGAATTAATAAAGATGTCATCTGGAAGAGCTAGACCCTATAAATCCTGTATGCATACATTCATTCAAACATTCCATGCACATTTGCCTAAACTGTTTTCTATGTTAGACTTTGGCATTTTCTTGTTGTTCACTGAGGGGCAAATATATTTGAACTATCCCCTATATCCATCCTCTGAGCTTCAACACTTATGTCCCAATTATAGCAGAGGTTCAGACACTTGAGGAGCTCCAATAAAGGATTGGAAACCTACTCTATTCCCTGTCCTGTAAGAAGTATCCTGTCAGCTCTTGATATTGCATTAAAAGAGAAAAGGAAAACATTTATGATATGTTCCACTTTACATAAAAGTTTCCGTGTATGTATATGCTTGTGTATATTTGTGTCTGTTCTTATCTGAGGAGATTTTCAACAAAATGTCAAATAGTGAATTATGCCTACATGGTGAGGTGGTAAGAATTTTGAACCTTCTTTTTTAACATCTTACAATGTATATGTGTTCTGTTAAGGTAAAGAATTAATATAAAAGGAAATAATCTGCTTAAGGGGCTGATGAGAAGATGATGCTGGGAATACTACAGCCCTTTCTCCCATTAGTCTTTTCTCTAAGAGCATCAGGTATGGTACCAATTCTAAAGAGGAAAGAAATAAGCTGAGTGCTCAGGGCCAATAATGGAGTCAGGACACTGTGCTGGGATAAAGAAATGATCCTGACAACTAACTGGAGGCCCATTGAACCTGACAACTCCTGAGTCACCAAAGAATCATGTCCACATGCTGATCTGCTCTTTCTGGGCCTAATACCCTAAGGCTTCAGTCCTTGCAGCAAACCAGAAATCTTACTCCATCCACTGCTGAATAAGAGAGTCAATACTTAGTGTTTTACTTGACAGAGGCCCAGCTAATCTGAGGGAAAGGTTGCTGTTGGAACTGCTTTCTCAGCTAGGGTTGTACTGGTACTCATTGATAAAGGCCATTCTCATATGGCTGACCTTGAGATCTGCCCCCAGGACACTTTGAGAAGGTGTCCCCAACCCTCCTGAAGGAATGAATGAGGGATTGGATGTCCCAACAAAATAACAGTACAAGCTCACATACAGAGAGAAGAGGAGATTATTGCTAGAATTTGAACCTGAAAGGGAGAAGGGGAATATTTCAGGTCACAGAGTTAGGCTCCAAAAATATGTCAACAGACTGAGACAAGTGTTTTAACCTGACCAGATGATTGACAATTACACATGAGAGATCTGCACTTGGGTGCAGAAAACCAAAGAGTATTCACAGGATGGAAGAGAGATCCTGCACACATCTTACAGGGAACAGCCTTGATACTTTGCCTAATAAAAATCATTACTGGGAATAATAGAGCCAAAAAATCTAATGGAAATTTAGACTGCATTAACATATGTGTAGTGCCTAGATCAAAGGAAACAACAGTCTCTTTCCATTCTCCCCTGATTAGAACCTTATTGAGGGGCTGTATCTGGCTCTGCTAATTACACATTAACAGGATCATATGTGGGATGTACCCAGAGGGAGTGAACAGTAGGGTACTGAAAGAGTTGGAGCTGAGGCTATTTATGTTGGAGAAAGAAGGCTTAGGGGAAGTGGTCTCTGCCTTTAGACTTGTCAGGAACAGAGGGAGCAGATGATGTCTGAGAGTCTCCGAGAGGCAGAATTGAGATCCATGACTGGAAGGCACAAGGAGACTAATTTTCACTCAAGAAAAGGAAGAACTTTCTGACTGACTGGGGAATGGATGGAATAGGTTGTCATTAGATGGAGTGAGCTCTTTATCATGGGTTGTGTAACAAAAGCCTAGATACAAGCTACTACAGCATGCTGCAGAGGAGAATCATATATCAGTTAAGTAGCACAGGGGGTATTCCCAGTGGCCTCTTAACTTTCTAAGTGTATCTAGTTTTGTGGGCTCTGTGCAGCTGAAAATTCCCGTACTACTGTAATGTTTAACAGTTCACGGAGATGTATGACCTAACTCTACCTCAGAAGGTTCTTTGGGGTGCTCCAAAACATTTCCTCTGGGTGGTCAGAAACTTACGTGCTGATTTGTCTACTAATGAAACTGCTTTGCCACTTCTTATTACCAAGCCTACTTCAAAGAAGAAGGACTGAGAATCAGAGAGAGACAGAAGAAAATAAAGACAAACAAATATTATGATCAGTTCATCCAGAAAGCACAGGCTGAGAGGAGATAAATAGGATGGCCTGAAAAACAGGAATACAGACATATAAGACTGAAAACTTGCAAGGTGAGGCAGATGAGACAGGAGGGGAGTAGACTGAAGAGGCTAGGCTGCTTTAATTGTATATCCATTGGAGTCTCATTAAAATGACAAAGCTCTTACCATAGTGAACTTAGAAGTTAAATAACCTCTGATTTCTAAGAGCTTCATTAATACTGGCTACTTTCGAATTGGTTCCAGCAAAGCATGCTCAATTGCCCAATAAATGAGTCATGTATGCTTCTTTGGGGTTAGGCCATTGTTTTATCAAGGAAGAAAAAGTACAGATATCCCCTCACTGCCGCCAATGCATGAATCTCACTATCCAGGGCAGGTAGATATAGAATTAGACTGGCACAGCCTCCAGAACCTCTGCACAGCCTGCTACAGGACATGTTCTATAACCTTGAACCAAGAATCCCACAATCTCACCTTGTTATGTGGTGTAGGGAGCAAGCAGAAGTTATGAAGGCAACTAACAATAGGGACAGTTACTTAGCTGATACACTTTCCAGGATCAGCACATGAAAAGACCAAGAGAACTCTGGAAGTAAGTCACCTAAAAAGTGGGCAATTCCCTATTCATTGTCTTATTTAATCCTTGTGCATTCAGTAGCATTTCACTAAGTACACACTACATGTCAAGCATGCTCTAGGCATTGAACATCCAGAAGTGAATAAAGCTCCTCATGGCTATGACATTCCTGTTTAACAAACAATTAGCATAGAAATTATGAAGTATGCAAGAAAGTAAGAAATGTTATAGAAAGGCATAAAGTGTGAAAAAGGGATGTAAGAGTGCCAGAGATGTATTTTCCTCTTCTGACAGATGAAACATCTGAGCTTTGAGAAGAAAAGGAGCCTTCCTTTTCTGATTTTGAAACCCAGTCTATAAATATATTAATGTTTTGCCATCCTGCCTCCAGGGATGCATAGTTAAGTAGGTGTGAACAAGAAGCTTGACCTGCCAGCATGTTTGGAGATATCCTGTATGAGACACAAAATTTAGAGATTCTCATGGAGCCAAAGAAGCCCATCAGGTTAACAGCTTTTTCTGCTGGATAATTCTTCAAAATCAAACTTCCACCACCATCCCAAAAAGTCCAAAAGACACTCAGGAGGGAAACATGCAAGAGAGATCTAGGATTCATATATTCTTGGGGTAGAATTCCAAGACCCTAGTTCTTTGTGATGACAGATAGACCTATTCTGCCCTCTGGGTCAAAGACCACCATTTGTATAATTAGAAATTTGATTTGATGAACTTTCTAAGATATCTTCCCCCCTTGATCAATGGGTCACTGATCTGAGTAGTATAACCAGGTTAGTTACTTAGAAAATTACATAAAACGTGCTGATTATTTTTGTAATACGATTATTAATTGGGTTCTCCCATTATTCAGAAGTATTGGCAACACCTACATTTGGGGAAGAACTTTGTCAGAAGAAGCCATGGAGATTTACCTCCAAATTCATAGTTATCTCTGTCTGGGCATATAAGGGTGAAACCCTAGGAAATTTTGATCATGTTTAAGAAAACAAGTAAGCAAATATAGTCCTGGAGGCAGAGGGTAGGAAGGGGACATCTCAGTCATGCATGGAGAAGGCACTCTGGAAACTTCCCCAGCAGACTCCTGGATTTCTTCACAGTTCTTACATTGCCCCCACCAGCCCATTCTACCATTTACAAAGGTACTCTGGGCAGCACTTGCTGCCCAGGATTAACTTACCTCTACCATCACCCTCTATCCCTATTCCCCTATTTACCAATAAAATTACAGCTTGAACAGAAATGTTTAAAGGATTGTTGCATAGTGCAGAGTGTCACTTTGGTGTCAGAGACCTCAGTTCTAATCCCAGCTCTACTCCTGATAACTCTGTGGCATTGGGCAAGTTCCTCTCATCTCAGGATCTCAACCATAAATAAAAAGGCTTAGGGATGTTCTTAACTTTTTCATCTCAGATTTCTGATAATCTGATTAAATCTGCTGATGCAGATGCCACAACTTAGCATATAATTTCAGGCAACCTATGGGCTCCTAGGCTAAACATTTTTCCTGATAGCTAAGGAATCTTTCAGTTCTGAGTCTATGGTTCTGTGATCTGGGCATGAAGCCAAGGCCTGCCTGCCCCTTCCGGAGGAAGAGGAGGAGGAATGCACCTTCCAAATATATCCTTTGGCCTGGGATTCTAGCTGCTTTTGGCTTTAATCCATGGCACTCTGAGACCATGGGGAGTTCTTGCTAACCCACAAATCCTGAAACTGACTAATGAAGACAAAAACAAAACATTAGATCTTTCTTCAAAACCCATTGACTCTGTGGTTCCTTCCTAGGATTTCTTGAACCCCAGCCTAAAATTAAAAACAGTGATAGGTGGGACTCTGGTTCAGGCAATAAATGATTTGAGGAAGACTGACTTGTATTTCTGGCTGTTAAGTCTTGTCCAGAAGATACTGTCCTCTGGTGACTCTGAGCACATATAGAACCTCAGCTGGAGGCACAAAGCTTTAATGTCAGTATAGGACAGAGACCACCAGTACATATTCAGTGGAAGTCCCAAAAGGTACCTGGACTTTTCCAAGAGCTACTGCTACAAGGTAAACTCAGGATATGGGGCATAGGGAGTAAGGGAATGGGCAGCATTACCAGCACATTCTGAACAAATGTCAACTTTTAGCCTTGGGAGCATCATTACTGATTTTAGTGAGGGCCATGCCTCCTCTTTTGTAGTTCCCTGTTGTTCTTTCCCTATGACCCTGACGTATAACTCCCTTATTGGGATGCTGCCAATATATTATTCATGACAAACTGGTGGGGGATTTTGGATAATCAGGCTTCCACCTACAAAGAGGACTGGGGCTCTTTCTCCAGTACTGAGGCCATTCACATGTAGTCTTTTGGGCTAAAACCTATAGAGCCAACTGCCTATTGAACATATAAAATCTAGATATCCCACAATGTTTTTCAATTTTTTGACATTTCCTAGCTTATTACTCTCTCTTCTTAATCTGCTCAAGTCATTTTGGAGGCTTTAAGGTTATAGTAATAGACACTTTAATAAAATTAATTAAATTATGGGGAAAATGCCTTGTCTTTAAAACACTCTGGAGGTAGTATACTTTGTTGTTAGCCAATTCAGTGGCTCAATTATATCAAAGATTGTGGTTCTTTCGATTTATCTACTGCATTGTTCTCAGCATGTCATCTGCTTTCCTTGTGGTTAGAAAAAAAAAAGAAAGAAAGAAAAAATGTCTACAGCAGTACTGGACATCATCACATTTTCATATAATAATATCCAAAAGTGTAAAGAGAAGGAAAATACTTCCTTTTGCTTAATTTTTAGACAGAGAAAAATCTTTCCCAGAAGTTTCATAAAGGGCTTCCCCTCATACATCATGGGTAAGAATTATATCATATGCTTTATGATTAAGCAATTAGGATTAGATTCAGCAGCAACACAGCAGAAACAAAACAGAACTGTTGACCTAAATATGATACTTTTTGCTTTATAGAAGCCCAATGGCAGGCAACCTAGTGCTCATATGGTAGCTTCACGAAGTTGTCAGAGACCTAGGATCCTTCCACCCTTCTCTTCTGCCTTCCTTAGTGAATTGCCTTTATCTATGTGGACCATGATGGTTGTTGGAGCTCCAGTCATGACATGCATATCCAGCATGAAAGACAGGAAACTAAAGAGAAGATACACATGATACAGTTTAAGAAGATTTCCCAGATATCTCATACAACACTTCTAATTAAATGTCATTGGCCAAAACTTAGAATTATTGCCACAAAACACTCAGTTGCAAACAAATATTACAGTGGGGTTAGGGTTGTGGCTCAATGATAGAACACTTGGATAGCATGCATGCACTGGGTTCAATTCTCAGAACCACCTATAAAGAAATAAATGAAGTAAAGGTTCATCTACAACTAAAAACTATTTAAAAAAGAATCTGACAGCAATGTGCCCAGCTAGAAAAATGGTATTCTGCTGACCAGAAAGAAATGGAAAAATATATATTGAGAGGTGCCCAGCACTTTGAAAAATATGCCACCTACTAATCAATCACTGACAAAGAAAATGAATTCCTATAATTAGTTTAGATCAGTGGTTCCAACCAGATCCAAGTGATTTTGGATCCTGGAGACATTTGTCCATATCTGGAGACACTTTTAGTTATCACATTTAGAAGGAATAAGTACTATTGGCATCTGGTAGATAGAGGGTCAGAGATATAGCTAAACATAGTATAATGCACAAGGCAAGCCTCATAAGAATGAACGATCTTACCCAATTCATCAATAATGCTAGAGGTTGACAAAATGTGGCTTAGCCTTATCAAGATCCACCACATACCTACCCTTAGCCTTCTGGTTGAAGTAGAGCCCAGGCTCTGTATCATTGAATTTTACTCTAACATATCCAGATGTGTAGGCTAAATATGCAGTGATTGTCTTTCTTCTACTTAAAACTCTGCCCTGTCTTCTTGTTACTTTCAGGATAAAGGCTAAATCTTCAGTGTGACCTTTGAAAACCTATATGGTCTGGTCCCTACCAGATTCATGTCATACCACTCTCTGTCCTTATTCTTTGTGGTCCAGTCACATTGGCCTTTTGTTTCAGTTTCTTAAATGTGCCATATATGTTTTCCCATCTTTCCTCCATTGCCTCATCCTTCATTTCCAACTTGTGCTAGACAGATTGGATTCATGGTCTCAATTATTCATCTTTCCTTTTATCCACATCAATTGGCATGTGACAGTGTAGCATCCTTCCACTCTGACTCTAGACTTAGCCATGTGATTTTTTTCAGCTGATGGAAGGTTGGGGTTCTAGTCCATTTGCTGTTACTAATAACAGTATGCCTGAGACTGGCTAATTTATAAAGAAAATAGGTTTATTTAGTCCATGTTTCTGGAGGTACAAGAACATGGTTCCAGCATCTGCTCAGCTTCTGTTGAGTGTCATGGTAGAAAAGTGATACATCAAACAGGTATGTGCAAATAGAGGCATACATGTGAGAGAGTGAAGGGTGGTCCCAAACTAAATTTATAAGAGCCCAGTCTCATGATAACCAACCTGATCTTGTGGGAACTACATTAATCCCATCATGAAGATGGACACTGCATTACCTAATTGCTTCTTTTTTTTAGCACTCTGCAGTTTTATTACCCATTCAAGTACAGTAGCATCTGGTAAGATTGGGACAGAATTGGAATTGAAAAGTGAACAGATATTCAGCATCTAACAATTTGAAAGAAAACACTACATACTCTTCATGAACACGTTTTTCACAGAGTCAATACAGTACTAGCCAGGAACCCAGTACATCAAGTGCACTGAAGTAGAAAAGATGCAACAATAAAAATAGCTACATTAAGAAGACCAACACTTAAGAAAAACAATTAAAACACTTTCAGTTTCTTCCCTTTATCCCCTAAAACAACATCTTGCAGTCTGGATCTACCTATACTGTCCTACATTAGCTTCTAGAATATTTGTCAGGAGAGAAAAAATAAAATGGCACTGGCCAGTACAGTCTTTGGATATTTAGGAAGGGGAAGGGCAGAAAGTCAGCTCTCAGAACAAATTAGTCAGCTTCAGTCTCATCAGCAGGGTCTTTGGATTCTTTGTGCTTCCACACTTCTTCAACGTGCTCATCCTTCTCTCACAAACACTCCAGTAGGGCAGCCATTTGTGCCTCTAAGTTCTCTTTGTTAGCTTTCATTTTGTGGGTCAGTTTCTCTTCTGTCATTTTACTGAAGTTGTTGTTTTCTTCTATTGCTTTCTGAAGGACTTCTTTCTCATGCTCTTGTTTCTCAGCAATCTGCTTCAAGACCTCAGCTTCATGGCACTTGCGTCTTTCTTCTGAATTTCCTCCAGGGAAAGATCCTTCTTCTTTGAAGGGAAAAGGCAGAAATCTGGAATGGATTCTTTTGACAGAGGGCTGTGAATCAGCTCAAAAGCCTGGCCTGAGGCACCCTTCTCCAGTTCTTTTACCTGAATATCAGAAGAAGCCATGGTAAATAGAAGACAAGAGATTGGCAGTGTATTCTACACAATCCACTGGTAAGGAAAGTCCTGCTTGGTCTGAGCCACCTGACCACACTCACCTAATTGCCTCTTAAGAGTCCCATCACCTCTTATCTCCATTATAGTTGGAACCTAACTTCAGGGTGAGTTTTGGTGCAGAGAAACCATATTGAAACAATACCAGTTGGCAGAAGTGAGAGCACATCAATTCAGAAACTAGGCATTAAAAAGTATTTTGTATCTTCTTATCCCTGTCATCAATCCAGGACCAGCTTAACTTAGATCAGCTAATATTCAGGCCTCTTAGTGAGAAATTAGTGTTTATTATATGACATTGAGATTCAATGATTATTTTACAGTCTTGTAATGGTAAAGAGTGATCAATAAACCCTTTTATATACCATTGCTTAGATTCTATTCATTCTAATGCCAAAGTATCTATCCTATCTGTTCCATTGACTCAGATCTGACCATCAAAATGTTCTAACTAGTCTCCCTATTTTAAGGTGTCTGTTCCTACAACCAGTCTTCCACACTGCCAGCATAATTACAATACAAAGAAACAAAACAATCAATGAAATCCAATCATATAATCCCTTAAACTCTTCACTGGCACTCCAGTGCCCCCAGGATAAGATCAAATCCCTTACTCTTGCATTACAGGTCTTTCTATACTACTTTACCTGTAAAACCTCATCTA
This sequence comes from Glaucomys volans, assembly GCA_020662805.1. NCBI lineage: Eukaryota > Metazoa > Chordata > Mammalia > Rodentia > Sciuridae > Glaucomys > Glaucomys volans. Next base: position 1,766 of record JAJEJO010009387.1, on the reverse strand, counting down.
CTCTGGTCTCCTTGATATCTTCCAATCACAAAGCCCAAATGTGTACTATAGTTTTAGGTCCCTAGGCGTTTATTCTTCCTTATGTTCCCTTTCTTCTTTCCTTTGGGTAAAATCATTACAGCTTTCTAGGCAGAACACAAATACCAACTGTTCTCTGCAACCTTCCATGATTCATGCCACTTCCCCCACCTAGAAAATTTCATGCTCCTCCTTCTTGCTTCTGTGAGGAGCTGTTTATCTCACACTTCCTTCAGCATTGAGTTATAATTAGTTCCTTAAGCAATCACCTTCTCCACTCTCTGTGAACTTCCTTGTATAATTTTTTCCAACCCCTTCTCATTTCCATGACCTTCCCATACTTAACACAGAACCTGGCACAAAGTAGGTGCTCAGTAATGGGTGCTGCATTTAAAGAGTTCTCTAAGTTCTGATGCTATACCTATAAAGTGCTCTACTAGGGGCAGTTATATCCTCCCCAATTATTCCCGCTCCCCTACCTTCACATTTCTAATATGATCATCCTTCAGTAAGAATTCTCTTGAAGGTAATAAAATCTCCCTTTGAAAATCATTTGATACCTGCAAGGCAAAGGAAAGGGCAATGTTACTGTGTTGCCTGGGCCTACCCTCCCATATACCTGAGATAAGGTAATAAGCATTTTGTTGTGGAAAAGGATGGGGCATAGATGTTATGTAGAGTTACATAGCATTCACACTGCAATTCTAAGGGGTGCTACTCAGCTAGGCTAGGTATAGACTCAACATGCACAAACAGGATGGCACCTACAGAGAGTGATTTAAAACACAAAGCACAGGCGAAAGAGCAACCAGAGAGTACTGTGAAGGCTAAGAGAGGACAGAAGAGTGTAGAAGTGAAGAGGAAAGAGAATAAAAGAGAAAGATGAAAACCAGTGACTCAAGGCTATAGAATTTTTTCCACATGCCACTACAGTATGAGACTTCATTATGCAGCAATCTTAGGACATGAAGACTGTAATTCAGGAGTTGTCTTAGAAATTGTAGACACATGATTTATCTAACAAGACTGCCTGCTAAGCCCTGGTGACAAATCTCCTCAAACTTTGTGCTATAGTTTAGATATGAGGTGTTTCCCCAAAGCTTATGAGACAATGAAGAATTATCAGGGATGAAATGATAAGATTATAAGAGGTATAATCTCATGGGTGGATGAATCCACTGATATTGATTAGCTGAGTGATAACTATAGGCAAACAGGGTGTGACCAGAGGAAATAGGTCACTGGGAGTTTGCCTTTTGGGTTTATATTTTGTCCCTGGTAAGAGGATATCTCTTTTTGTTTCCTGGTTTCCATGTCCTGAGCTGCTTTCCTCCACCATACCCTTCCACTGTGATGTTCTGCCTCACCTTGGGTCTGGAGCTTTGGAGTCAGCAGGCAGATCATGGATTGAACCTCTGAAACAATTAGCTAAAATAAGCTTTTTCTCCTCTACATTGTTCTTGTCACATCTTTTGGTCACAGCAAATAAAAAGTTAACTAAAATTCTTTGCTACCATCCCCAACTTTATGCTTCAAGTAGTTTCCAAATAACTCTTGTTCTCTATCTCAATTCCCTAGCTCACTCCCAACTTTCTCTATGACTTTAGGTTGATCTTTTCTCATCTCTGGGCCTATGGGCCCCAATTTTATATCAAAATTTATGCTGTGTATCTATAATTCCATAACTGTAATATTTTTGTGACTGTGAACATGTGTGTGTATATATATATATATATATATATATATAT
>JAJEJO010008993.1:0-11254 GCA_020662805.1 Glaucomys volans | reverse complement strand
GAACACCAATAACCCAATCAATAAATGGGCCAAGGAAATGAACAGACACTTTACAGAGGAAGATCTACAAGCAATCAGCAGATTTATGAAAAAATGTTCAACATCACTCGTTATAAGAGAAATGCAAATCAAAACCACCTTAAGATTTCATCTTACCCCAATTAGAATGTCTTTTATCAAGAACACAGGCAACAACAGGTGTTGGCGAGGATGTGGGGAAAAGGGTACACTCTTACATTGCTGGTGGGAGTGCAAATTGGTACAGCCACTCTGGAAAGCAGTGTGGAGATTCCTTAGAAAACTTGGAATGGATCCACCATTTGACCCTGCTATCCCACTCCTTGGCTTATACCCAAAGGACTTAAAATCAGATTGCCTCAGTGATGCAGCCACATCAATGTTCATAGCTGCTCAATTCACAATAGCTAGATTATGGAATCAACCTAGATGCCCTTCAGTAGATGAATGGATAAAGAAACTGTGGTATATATACACAATGGAATATTACTCAGCTATAAGGAAGAATAAAATTATGACATTTGTAGGTAAATGGATGATGTTGGAAACTGTTATGCTAAGTGAGATCAGCCAATCACATAAATCCAAAAGCCGAATGGTCTCTCTGATAAATGAATGATGATGCATAATGTGGGGGGGAAAGATGGCAAGAATGGAGGAAAGATAGCTAGCATAGAGGGAAGTGTGGGGTAGGGGCGGGTGGGGGGTAAAATTAATAACAGAGTGTATGACAGATACCATTGCCCTGTGTAAATGCATGAACGCACAGATGGTGTGACTCTACTTTGTGTACAACCAGTGAAACAATAGCTGTACTCCATTTGTGTTCAATAAAAAAAATAAATTAAAAAAAAAAAAGTAAAGCATAGGATTACCATATGACCCAGAAACTCCTCTCCTATATAGATACCCAAGAGGAAGAATGCATTATGTCTACATAGGAACTCATACACAAATAATTACAGTAGCAATTTTTTACAGTAGCCAAAAGGTAGAAGCAGAGTACATGCCCATCAACAGATGAATGGATAAGTAATTTGTGAGGTGTAAATACAATAGAATGTTATTTGGCATTAAAATAAACAGTACTGCCACGTGATACAACTTGGATGAACTTTGAAAACATTGTGCTATGTGATAAAAGTCAGATATTAAAGGTTGCACAGTGTGTGTGATCTTTTTTGTAGATTACAGGTTACTGGGGTTGGGGAAGGGATGAGGATGATTTCCTAAAGGGCATGTCATTTTTTAGTGGCACAATGAAAAACTTTGAAATTAAAGAGTTATGATTGCAGACATTGTGTGTGATTCAAGTACCAATGAACTGCATACCTTAAAATGGTTGACTGTATGATTGTGAAGTTTACCTAAACTTAAAATATTCTGTAGATTTTTCATCACTCGTCAAAAGAAAATATAACTTTAAAGCCTGCTTAAATTTCCAAGGTTCTATTATGTGTTCCAAACAAGAGATGTAGAATTTATATCCTACCATTCACACAATAAACATATGTATTTTTCCATAGTGAGGTGTCTAGTATTTGGCTCTAATTAATGGAAAAAGGATACTTATCTAAATTTTTCAGCTTTGAAACTACTAGATATTTTATTAACCTAATAGGGAGGAGTACCCTTCATAAATCTAGTTAGGGTGTACAAATAAAAATCTTAAAGTAGTAAGCACTATTTGTAATATACGTAAAACACCATTCTTTCTCTTGCCAAATTTGGCACAGGGTAGTTCTATATATTTTGAGTGACATATATTTGACTCAAAATTTGTGCAGTTAGTGATTAAAATAATAACTGAAAGTTTTATGTATGATAAAATGAATGCAGAATTATAAAAACAAAAATAGATATAGGTTTCTTTATTGCATCTTTTTAGCATAACATAATAAAATTCTAGAAAATACTGCTATTGTTGCTTGTACTGTAGAGTTCAGCAAACTAAAGACTAACAAACATAAACATTATTGTTATATCATTGTTACAAGATTCTTTTTATTCATTATTTAGAATATTTAGCAACTAATGAAACACTGTACTAAAATTGTTTTTCTCTTCTCAATATAAAAAGGACATACTAAAAATAATTAGGAATTACATTATAATTTAATTGTAATTTGTATTTCAATTAACTGACATTTATTTTGGTTCCTGAATTGTGCATGAAGTTAGTGGGGGAGAAAATAGCTTAATAAATTTAGCATGTCTGTTTTGGAAATTGAATTGCATTGCTTCGGTTATGGTGTTTGTCTACATAATAATCACTGGTGTCCTCAATGAGGTCATGATGTATATTATGAACTCATCTGTCAGTTTTATGATACATTTCTTGCAATATTGACCTGAAAGAAGAGTTAATTTTACTGTATCTGTTACATATGATAAAGAATAAAAACCCAAACAAATTACCTTTCAGAAATAATGATTGATTGCCTCCTGCAAACAGAAAGTCTAAGGTTTATTTTGGGTCAAACAATTTCAGGGGAAAATGTTAATTTTTATCCTAATATTTCAAGAAATAGTTCTTAAAACTTTCTTCTTGACTTGGCTTGAATTTTTGAGGGGTCTTCTTGACTATTCCTGAATTACTGAATTCAACCATATGGTGCTCTCATGAACAAGGTCTGTGTCATGGGGTCTAGGAATTTGGGTGTTAGCCAACCCTAACAGCACCTCAAAAACTCAGAGTGAGGAAGGAACACTCACTAGAGAAAAATCAAGAGGATTTCCATAGGGAAGTGATACATGAATGTTAGAAAAGCCAAAAACAAAATCCATGTCTAAATTTTCTATTAATAAAAGCTATAATCTTTATGCAGCTGGAAAATTGTATCGCCTACATCAGCCATCAGAAACGTAAGATTATAAATTATCTAGATCATTGATAAAGGATCTTGTACACATATGTATTAAAGGTTCTTTTATAAGCAATGTATGATTCTACATAAATAGATTTCCAGTTCAGTTAGAGTTACAATTCCATCTTAGAAAAGAAAGTATTCTGTGTAACTTAAATCAGCAATTAGAATTCTCTCTCTACTATAAGTAGAAAAGAGGGTGCATATCCTGAAGATTTGTATAATACATTGATTTCAATAGCATTTGAAAATAAAGATCAAATAACAACTCTAGGAATAATAGTTCAGCAAATAAGGAAAGTCAGCATATTGCATATGAATACCCACAAGCATAAATTTTAAGATCAATATATCACCCATCACAAAATCTAATTATGGCTACTATAGCCTCAGAATGGTGCTGCCTTCCCTCATGTAATAGTTTTCTTTTTATATTTTAAAGAGTATACATTTATTCCTTAGGTAACATATTCCATATTCTTTGACCAGGTTGGTAATGATGTTTTTACCTGAGGCAGAGCCAGCTTGGCAAAATGAGCATTTAGTTAAGTTTAAGACATATGATGATTCATTCAACATGTTTTGTAAAACACATTGTTATCATGGTATTTACAAAAATAGCCAAGCAGAAAGATTTAATATTTACTAAGAAATATGATAGAAAAGCAAACGAAGGTATCAAACTGAAGGTTTACCCATTCAGAGAAGACAATGGAGAGATTTTTAAAATTAGTTCCTCTTATTTATACATGACAGTAGAATACATTTTGATAAAATTATGAAAGCATAGAATTTATCTTACTCCACCCATTCTTGTGGGTGGTCATGATGGTAGAATTTGCTCAGGTATTTTCATGTGTACATAGGAAAATCATGTCAGACTTACTCTGTTTTTCTTATTCCTATTCCCTCTCCCTTCCTTTTGTTCCCCTTTATCTAATTTACTGAACTTCTCTTCTTCTGCACCTGGGCTTTATAGTGGTTTAACTTATACTTTTCACTGGAAACATTTGACGTTTGATTGGGGATTGACTTATTTCACTCAGCATGATAATCTCCAGTTCCATCCGTTTACTGACAAATGTCATAAAGTCATTCTTCTTTACAGATGAGTACTATCACATTGTGAATGGACGCCACAACTCCTTTATCCATTCCTCTGTTAATGGGCATCAAAGTAGGTTCCACAGCTTAGCTGCTTTGAATTATGCTGCTATAAATATTGATGTGGCTGAGTCACTGTGGTATTTTGACTTTAAGCTCTTTGAATATGTACCCAGGAGTGGGATAACTGGGTCAAATGGTGGTTCCATTCCTAGTTTTTTGAGGAATCTTTACACTGCTTTCCAGAGTGTTTGCATCAATTTGCAGTCCCACCAAAAATGTATGAATGTTCTCTTTTCCCCACATCCTTGCCAACATTGTTGTTACTTGTATTTTGAGTGTTGCTATTCTGAGTAGAGTGAGATGAAATCTCAGTGTAATTTTAATTTTCATTTCTCTAACTGCTAGAGATATTGAACTTTTTAAAATATATTGGTTGGCAATTTGTATTTTTTATGTATTTGTTGATCATTTGTTGAGATGGGTCTGTTCAGTTTCTATGCCCATTGATTGATTGGGTTGTTTGTCTTTTTGGTATTAAGCTTTTTGAGTTCTTTGTATATCATGGAAGTTATGCCCTGAGATGCAGGTGGTAAAGATTTTCTCTCAATCTGTAGGTTCTCCCTTCATGTTCTTAATTGTTTCCTTTGCTGTGCAGATTTTTAGTCTGAAGCCATCCCATGGATTGATTTTTTATTTTATTTTTATGCTTTAGAAGTCTTGTTAAGGAAGTCAGTTCTTGAGCCAATATGTTGAAGTGTTGGGTCTACATTGTCTTCTATAATGTTCATGGTTTCTGATCTGATTTGTAAGTCTTTGATCCTCTTAGAGTTGATTTTTGTGCAGGGTGATAGATAGAGGTTTACTTTCATTTTATTACATATGGATTTCCAGTTTTCCAGCACCATTTGTTGAAGAGGTTATTTTTTTTTTCAATGTGTGCTTTTGGTGCCTTTGTCTAGTATGAGGTAACTGTATTTATGTGGTTTTAAGAAAGATCTTAGGAGATGGAAAAACCTCCCATGTGCTTGGATAAGCAGAATTAACATTGTCAAAATAACCATACTATCAAAGTACTATACAAATTGAATACGATTCCCATCAAAATTCCAATGATGTTCTTCATGGAAATGGAAAAAGCTGTCATTAAATTTATTTGAAAAAATAAGAAGCCCACAACAGCTAAAGCAATAGTGAGAAAAAATGAAGCAGAAAGTTTCACAATACCAGACCTTAAATTATGTTGCAGAGCTACAGTAACAAAAACATCATGGTACTGGCACCAAAATAGAAAAGAAGAAAAATGGAACAGAATATAAGACACAGTGACAAGCACACACTGGAGGCTTTGAGAATTCTTTCTCTATCTGTGAACCTCCTGGCCTAGTGCCCCAGGCCTTCATCTACACTCACTAGCATCCATAACAGTGTGTAACACACTGTAGGAGCTCACCATTGAATGCATATGTGAATGAATAACATCAAGGACAGAGCCAAAGAAAAAAATCTAGAGAATATTGGAGATTGTAGGACAAGAACATAAAAACAGATGGCAATAGCGCTAACCCAGGGCAGAGACTGAATAACAAAAAAATTCTCTTAAAAAACTTGATTGTAGGGGCTGGGGTTGTATCTCCGTGGTAGAGCACTAGCCTAGCATATCTGAGACACTGGCTTCAATCCTCAGCACCATATAAAAATAAATAAATAAAAGCATTGAATCCATGCACCACTAAAAATTTTTTAAAAACTTGATTCCAAGAAATAATTTAAAAAGTATAGAGGCAGCATTATAAATCAATGATAAAGAAATACTTTCTATGCTAATGTTAGAGAGATTTGCTGGAAACTAATCAGTTCTCACAAAATTAAAAAAGAAAAAAGCCCTTCAAAATAAACTGCCAATGTTAACAGTTTTAGTCAGATTATTTGCCTGCTACAACCACAAAATCTGACAAGAATAATTTTAATGTGGAAATATTTTGGGGTTCACCATTTCAGAGGTTGTAGTCCATAGACAGCTGGCTCCATTCTTCAGGGCTTGAGAATGATGCAAAATATGATGCCAGAAGGGTGTGGTAGAGGAAAGCAGCTGGAACAGCTGGGGTGGGGGGGACTCCCTTTATTACAAACAATATATATGCACCCTAAGGGCACATCTTCCCTGATCCATCTTCCGCAGCAGCACCCCAGTGGCCTACAGTCACCACTCAGCTAATCCCTATCAGGAGATTAGGTTAAAGCTCTACATCCCTAGCATTTCACTTCTAAACCCTCTTGCATTGTCTCACAGATGCCCTTTTGAGGGACATCAACTATCTAAACCATAACATTAACAATGACAATAATTTCCTAGAAAAGGCTCATGGTAAGTAAACATTTACAACTGAGCAAGGAGTTTCTGAGCCTGAAGTCAAGGGAAAACATAAATAGAAAAGTAATGGTAGATTTGACAAAGTAAAAATCAAAGCATATAAAAAGTGAACAAAATTAAAAGAAAAAACAGGGAAAACAATGTTAAAAATAGCAATATTCTTTAGACAAAATTACAACATTTTATATATATGGCATTATAATATATATAATTTTCCCCTGTATATACTTCTAGGTTGGAACCCTGGAAAACTTTGAATGAACACATTAGGATGTTTCTACAAAAACAAACGAAACTTTTTCCTAGTTGCCATAATAAAAAAGTAATTTTTATTATATGATTGATTAAAGCCATACCCTGTCCTAAACTCTTCACATTCATTTTCTCATTAATTTGGTACTTTTCAGAAATAAAAACTAAAACATACAGATATTTTGCTAATGAGATTTAAAGTCAAATCTTTGCTAATAAACATATTTGAAAGAAAGAAAATTATTATCCTGTTGAACTGAAAATTATTATCCTGAGAAAATTATTATCCTGTTGAACTGAAAAATTTTGAAACAATACTACTCAGCATAAATAGGATGAAAGCAAGCATATGTTTTTATTTTTATTTTTCTTTATTTTTTATATGTAATAGGTATTAGTAGTATGCATTTATTATAAAAATGTAAATAATGCTAATCAATGACAGAGAAGTAGAATACATGAAATGAACCCCAAGAAAAAAAAAGGAAGACAAATATTCAAAAAACCCCCATAATCAACTGGTTGCATGCTATTGAAAGGGAATATTTTAGGCAATGATTATTTAGATAATTGTGACAATTTACCTTTCAAATTACCAGTTGCCTTGGTTATATACATATGATGGGGGTGGGGTCAGAGGTTCAAACAATAAATAATAAAAGCGGATGAATTTCCTGACAATCTCCTGTGATGTATAACATTAGAGGGTTTCTATGTAACATTTAAGCCAATGCTGAACCATCTCCCTGTATATAACATCCTTTTGACTAGTTTTCCATATTAATTTTCTTCCTGGGTAATTTTGATATCATTATATCCCTGTTTATTTTCTCTTCATTGTTTATAATTCAATATTTGATGCTATCTCTGCACATAAATTTGTCAAAATAATGGATATTACATATCTGAAGGATATTAATTAAGATAATGATAGATATTTGTTCAACAGACATAAATATGTCAAATTTGAGAGCCTCCAACATTTTTCTTTTAATGTATTAAATTTCAAAGTGAATGAGAGACCTGTGGACAGCAATATTACATTTTCACATTTGGTATTTTTCCTTTTCTTTCTTGTTTGCTCTTGTCTCACTACCTTTATAATATGGAAATCACAAATTTAACATATTCATTAGTAGTAAGAATAGTTACAGGGAAGCGATTCTGGAAAAGGATAATAAATAACAACCACAGTTCTAAAAGTTCATCAAGAAAAATCACAAATTCTCTCCAGGTTATTGAGAATGATTAGCTGGATTTTCCCATCTGTTCTGGGAGCATGAATCCCAGCTCTCCAAGAAGTGGTTGCTTTCCTTTAGCCCCCCAGGAGCCTAAATTTTATCCAATGAAAGACAAAATTAACATGGTAATTTGGGAAGCTCTGATAAATTTCATATATTCATCTTCTGTCATGTTAGTCTATGATCACAAGTAATTAAATGTCTGCTTATATTAGCACTTAATTATCTTGGGTAATGAACAGATACACAATAATAGTTTGTCAGCAAATGAATATATGTCAAATATGTCCACTTTTCTCTTTTCAATATCACAAAACTATTCCAAGATGTCATCTCTATCCTAACTGAAATATGTGATTTTTCCATTCAAGATTATATCTAGAAGATAACAGAGGAGAAAAAAAAATCTATGTGTATATGACTTATTGATTGATCAAGCACAATCACGAAAAACTTAGGCTTCATTAATTTTGATCAATATACCATATTAATGCAATATGTTCATGATAGGGAGGGTGTGAGATATGTAGGAACTCTATTTTATGTGCAATTTTTCTGTAAATTTTAAATTGTTCTAAAATAAAGTATTTAAGGAAAGTTCAAGAGATATTTTAAAATATAAAAGTTTGGATATTGTCTTTTATTAAAATTCTGTTGCTCATTGTGCTTAAAATTAAAAGCCCACTAGTATGATCTGTAAGATCTCCTAATATGCTTTGTAGCACCCTGAATGATCTATTCTTCACTGCTGTCTCCAGCCTCTTTTTGAGCCACCCATTGCCTTAGCACACACCATGATTCTGTTTTCCTGGTCTTTCCACCTCAGTTTGCAACTGAGTTGGGATATAAGTCAGTGGAAATGATATATGCCACTTCTAGTCCTGGACCATATTCCTTCTCTTTTGACTAAATGGAGTGAAAATGATAAAGACAACTTTAGAAACCATCGGTTAAAGAGGGTAGAGACTGAGTTCCTGAATCCCTCTGTGCAGTTCAGCCTGATTGATCTGCTGTGTTGCATGAAAAACAAATTAAATTTTTGTAGTCTAAATCACTAAATATCAGAAGTTTGTTATTGTAGCTCAGCTTTCACAAACTAACAGTATTATAGTGAAGATTAATATGATAAATATGAAGTTAATGGAACAAAAATTCCCAATTTAAGAACTCATTCACATCTCTTTCAATTAATATGATTTTATATGATATATCATAATAGTATGTATTTATGAGGTATGATTTGATCTTTTGATATATGCAGACAATGTGGAATGATTAAATAAAGCTAATTAACTAAAAAGCTACTAGAAGAGAATGGGAAATTCTATACAATTTGAACCTGGGAAATGTTTTGGATAGGACCCCAAAAGCACAGGTGACAAAAACAACACTGGACAAATGAGATTACCTCAAACTAAAAGTTTCTGATGGCAAAGAAAATAATTCAAAAGGTAGAAAGACAACAAGAGAGTGAGAGAAAACAGTTTTGCACCATCCATCTGATACAGGGATAATATACAAAATATATAAGAGACTCAACTGAGTAACAAGATAGCTAATACCTCAATTTAAAGAAAATGAGCATAGGATCTGAAGAGAAATATCTCAAAGAAGTCATATCAATGGTCAATTTATCTGTGAAAAAATGTTCAGCATCACTAATCATTAGGTCAGTGCAGATTAATACCAAAATAAGACGTAAGTCACAGCTCTCATTGTTATTCCAGGTGTAAAATGAATATTTCTGCTATGTTACCTGGTACAATTATCTGCAGTGTACATAGGCTTTTATTCCAAATCTAAATTATAAAGCCTAATTTATTTTAAGGTTTAGGCTCCAGAATCTGCATCCAATTTTTTCTTCAAATTTCCTACAACATCCATTCTCATGTCTTTTATTCAGTAAGGTGTTTAACTCCTCAGTGGAACTAAAGTGGTTTCTACCTATGTTGTAAATCAGAGATGTGCATTCTTTTCTATATTATTTACAAGAAACATTGTCTTAAACATTGACCCACTTGTAAGGCATAATTTTACAGTGATAGTATTAATACTTAGTGAACATTTAATATCATTTCAGAGGAAAGATTTTAGAACAGAATAGGACTTTGCATTTGTTCTACTGTCAGGTTTTCTAAGCACGGAACTAACAGTGCTTTTTTGTAACCCGACAATGACTTGTTCCTTCTCATGTTAAATAGATAGCTCTGGAGTTAGCAAGGAAGTCACGCATGAGCCTGACATCAACTATGAGGTTTAAAAATATTCTCCCCAGGATTGGAAAATACTGTATAGCTATGTTATCGCTAGAGTAGAAACAATGCTTTCTTGTTGTAACCTGGTGTTCTTGCCAATATGAACTGTTTAAATATTTCCCTAAACATCTGTTAATTGTTATGGATACAAGTCCATAGAGGAGAAATGAAGAAAAGCTGCTACTATAATGTGGTTAGCATGAGAATCAGGAGTAAGTCATACCATCTTGATTAGACCTTCCTTTAGATTGTATGCAGATATTGCAAGAGGGCATAAATCACTGTTGATTCTTTGAGAGATGTAGACATGGAATTCCAATTTTCAATTTGCATTTCTTAAGGAAAAATATTTGCAAAGCAATTTCATAAAATGGAAACATGTTGTTCAATGTGAGATCCAACTCTCATTTTATTGTGAACTAAATCTAACAGGTTTACATTCTAACCATAGTGTAATAGTATATATTTTGATTATATCAAGGATGTAAAAAGTTATGATTTTTTTAAGTCAGTTATGCTCATACTTTGTGCTCATTTTATTGTGTTTGAATTGAAAATGTATTTAGGGCTATTAACAAATGTTTGAATGAATGATGAAATGACTAAGTAAATGAACTGGTATGTGAAGTGAAATAAATCCCATTTTGTCTGTTAACCAGTCTTTTTGAATATAATGGCTTATTTGCTTTCTCTACATATTTGACAATTTTCTTTTAAAAGATTATGAGGCATTACTTTAATAGGATCTACTAACAAATACAAAGGTGTATGTAACAAAGGTATGATGCTTGTTACATGTCTGCTACTGTTCTCAGATTATTTAATCCTCATAAAACCCTAGAAAGTGGTTTCTGTTATTATTCCATTTATGTGAGGAAACTGAGGCATAATAAAGAAGTTAAGTAACATGCTCAAGTTTATCACACTAGTATCAAGCTAGGTTAGTCAAAATAGTTATTTTTTTCCTTTCAAATTTGCCTTCCCTCTCTAATTTCATGTACTATTTTTTAAAAAATATTCAAAATATTCAAAAATATTCTTGGTATAAAGTTAGTGTTGGTACTGATGATGATGGTGATGATGGTACAGTTAATGATAGAGACAATGGTAATAATATTGTGGATGGGTATGTGTTTTATAGAG
>JAJEJO010008941.1:0-11078 GCA_020662805.1 Glaucomys volans | reverse complement strand
ATATGTGGCCCCTGAGGAAACCAGGTGTATTTTAACTACAAATCTCCAACCACAAAATATGAAGCTGAGAGAAAAACCATGAATTAGGGAATCTGAGGAATCAGTTTCCTTCAGAATCATTTGTATTTTCCAGTGCTTAATTTTTTTATTTTATTGATTTTATGAAGAGGTCATATATAGATGTTCACTCTTCCATATTACAGGCATTTATGTTCAGGTTAGAATTTAATGAACCTTTTGCTGTTTTTCATCCACACATATAGCAGCAGAAGGATTTTCTATTTGGTTCTGAATCATCAGAACTCAGCTTTTCTTCCTTTTATTCATTCATTTTTCTTTTATGGAAGTTGGCTGTTTTGTATAAAGTTAGTGGACATAGTAATATCTTATTGAAATGACTTGGTTTTAGTGCAGAAATAATATTCACATTTGGTTAAACACCCGTGTCTTTCAAATGAGTAAACAAAAGTCAGAGAAGCTGGGTGATGTTCAAGGACAGGGAGAGAGAAAAGGGTCCAAGGTCTTGGCCACAGTTAATCCCATCCCCCACAAAATGATCATCTTCGCTCATCTTCTAACATCAGTTCAGGTGCCAGCCCTGACACAGATGAGGGTGCTGAGCAGGTGCAGTGTTATTTCCAAAACTTCTGCTTTCAGTTGCTGACTCTACTGCCATGTGATATCAGTCAGTGTGGCCAACATGTGGAAGCTGGAACCCAAAATAGGCTTCTACTCTAAGCATTGGATCATTGAGTGGCTAATCTACCTAGAGTCCTTCACCCTTGAAATCTTTTTAGCAAATATATTATTTGTGCATTCCTCGGGGGAGGTGGGCAGATTCTGAAATTATCAGTGTCTACTAATAAGTCTACGACTGATTGAAATCAAAGGGAATTACTATGTGAGTCACAAATGTAAAATTGTTATGGGATTTGTTGATGAAGTCAAAGAGAAGAGGTAATCCTAGGTATAATACTATTATCATTGAGTCCAAGATATCCTAAACCATCTTTTTAACATTCAACAAATCAAAAAGTACCACATCAAATTATGGTTTATATTTGTATTTTAGAACTAGGGTCCATCCCAGCTTGGATTATTGCAGCACCTACTTTCAAGTACTCAATAACTTCATCAAGCCAGGGACACCAGGATTGATCAACAAGGCTTGTCTTCCCAATACAGCAAAAATACTGAACCATGAACTTTTAAAATGTCCTTTCCTTGTATTGTTCCCAAGTCTGCACCAGGCTGAGAATTCACTTCTCTTTAGCCTTATCACTTACCTACAATGAAAGAACAGAGAGGGACATCTGGGGAAACCCAGGAAGAGGAGAAAGAGGGGTCAAGTTTTTTTCACTTGCATGACACAGGGAAGACCAAGGGACCACGAGTCAGTGCCAGTCACATCCTGGCAGGATCAGGGAGTAAAAGACCTTTTTGTGCAGGATCTGGCTTAGCACACAGGGCTGTGCTGGTCCCAGGCTGCACAGTAGTATATACCCTCATCACTCTTTGCCAGGTTCAGCACCAAAAGGGAACAGCTACTGCCGTTGTTTTTCAAGCCTGTGATTTTATCTGCTTTCAGCACTGAATCCCACTGCACATCCTGCTGGACACACTCATCCAGAGAAGTCTCTGGGGGGCCTGGCCCTCCTGCTGCCAGTACCAGTGGATGTAGCTGACCCTGATGTGGATCAAGCACTGCAGAAAGACAGAGCTTCCCTTGTGTCCCAGGACATGGGCCGGCTGCTCCAGTTGGATGAGTGAATGACCAGCTGCAAGGGAGAGAGGAGTGAGGAAGGGGCAGCACAAGTCTGGCAGTCTCTGAAAACTTCACCCCAAAAGAAGGTGGAGGACTTTCGTGGAAACAGAATAGTCCACAGGAGGGTGAGGCAGCCCAGCATGGCTCTATGTTTTGACTAGGATGACAGGGGCCAGTGTGACTGTGCCAAATTGCTTCCATGAGCCACAGCTCACTGGGGGGGTAGGGCCTGAGCAGCACCCAGGAAGCAGCAGCTCAGGCCCTAATTGGTATTTGCTGAAAGAAGAGAGGGGAAGAGAGGAAGGTGCTCAGACAGAGGAGAGACAGAAAGCTAACCACACAGTGAAGGATTCTGAGTGGTTAGAGTTCTGAGAAACTCTTAACGAACATTGGCAGAAGAATAAAAGCACTGTAGTAATCTGATTTTAAGTCCGTTGGGTATAGGCCAAGGAGTGGGATAGTAGGGTCAAATGGTGGTTCCATTCCAAGTTTTCTAAGGAATCTCCACACTGCTTTCCAGAGTGACTGCACCAACTTGCACTCCCACCAGCAATGTATGAGTGTACCCTTTTCCCCACATCCTCGCCAACACCTGTTGTTGCCTGTATTCTTAATAAAAGACATTCTAATTGGAGTAAGATGAAATCTTAAGGTGGTTTTGATTTGCATTTCTCTTGTAACAAGGGATTTTGAACATTTTTTCGTAAATCTGTTGATTGCTTGTAGATCTTCCTCTGTAAAGTGTCTGCTCATTTCCTTGGTCCATTTATTGATTCAGTTATTAGTATTCTTTTGTAAAGATTTTTGAGTTCTTTGTAGATTCTGGAGATTAGTGCTCTATCTGAAGTGTGTGCAGCAAAGATTTTCTCCCCCTCTTAAGGGCCTCTCTTCACATTGCTGATTGTTTCCTTTGCTGAGAAAAAACTTTTTAGTTTGACTCTATCCCAATTATTGATTCCTGCTTTTATTTCTTGCAATTTCAGAGTCATGTATTCAGAATACTACTCTGATGCAGCCATATAAATGTTCATAGCTGCTCAATTCACAATAGCTAGATAGTGGAACCAACCTAGATGCCCTTCAATAGATGAATGGATAAAGAAACTGTGGTATATATACACAATGGAATATTATTCAGCCATAAAGAAGAATAAAATTATGGCATTTGCAGGTAAATGGATGATGTTGGAGACCGTTATGCTAAGTGAGATTAGCCAATCCCAAAAATCCAAGGCCAAATGGTCTTTCTGATAAATGAATGAAGATGCATAATGTGGGGAGGAAGGGTGGCAAGAATGGAGGAAGGATAGATAGCATAGAGGGAAAGGAGGGGTGGGGTCGGGGTTGGGGTGTAAGAATAATAACAGAATGTGTGACAGACATCATTGCCCTGTGTACATGTATGAAAGCACAAATGGTGTGACTCTACTTTGTGTACAACCAGAGAAAGAATAGCTGTATTCCATTTGTGTTCAAAGAATCAATAAGTAAATTAAAAAAAAGAATAAAAGCAATAATTACAGTCTCTGGGGACCCCTGCATCTAGCACCCTATGCATTGGTTCATGGCTATTGTTTTATTAATGCTGAAAACAACCCAGTGTTGTCCATATCATTAGCTTCAGATTAGAAGCACAGAAAGTGACACTGTTATTTTTAGGAACTTGTCAAAAGCTAGAAGCCTGCAGGGAATGGGCTGGCTGGAGACAAAGTTGGCTCACTTAGGCCCTTTACTCTCATGGAACCATGAGTGTGCTGCTTACTTTGGAGGAAGTGACAAACACTGGAAGGCAAACCCTGTGAAATACACATGCTTCCCTTCAGTGCTGTCTTTGGAGCATGTCACCCAGAGGTCCTGTTAAAGAATTTCAGGGTTTTTAAAGAGCAAGACAGCTGTGTGGTGGGAGTTGTTTTTCCTCCCTTCTCTCCTCCATGAGGAGGAACTCATGGGTTGCCAAAGGACTAAAAGGGATCCTTTGAGTAATGCATTTGGCAGTCTCAGATGCATAGAAAATACTCAAGGAAATGGGGTGTTATTAGTCCACCTCACCCTGGATGGGGTTCAGTAGATATTCTCCATTCTCTGTGGACGTTGTGAAGTAAAAATGATAGAAAATGATAGTTTTAGAGATTTGTGTGTGTGTGTGTGTGTGTGTGTGTGTGTGTGTGTGAAGGAAGAAGACTAAGTTGTACCAGGGAATGGAACAACCTACGGGCAGGACCAGATCACTCCAGGACCATGAGATTCCAGGATGTTGGGAAGAACATCTAAGGGGTCACACAACTGCAGTGAAACTTGGAGAATTAGACCTGGCTTTGACTCCAGGGGATATGGAGATTGGATTTCAGTTATGTTAATTGCACCTAAGGAACTTCTAAGTAGTTAGGCAGATGGACATGAGGGAAGGTGGTGGGCATGGCAGGAAATGTGGCTTGGCCCTGAAGGGAAGTCGTGGGTCTTTGGGGTTCCACCATCAGACCCAGCTCCTGAACTCCTCTTCTGTGGTAGAGCCAGTCCACTACGTGCAACCAAAGTTGTTTCCAGTGTCCCCAGAGCCAGGCTTCAGGTTGTACAGAGTTGGTGATCTGGTAGTCAAACATAAAGGTAATAGAAATTTTTGAAGAGGGATATTCTGGCACCATCATGTCACCCTCTCTAGACATCTAGTCCTGCTATGGCGAGTGTTAGGAAGTGACAGCAGTGTCATCTCCTCATGAACAACATATAAAAAGATCCACAATGGAGACCATGAGCAATGTGGTGGTGGGAAAATGGCTAATTGCTTGCTTTTTATTTTAAATTTTTTCCCAGCTTTTCCACAATAAGATGGCATTATTTTAGTGGGAAAATTCATAAACACTATTTTATGAACATAAATTTGATTTTGTGTTGCCAGCATTCAAAATTTAGTGTGTCCATTGTAAGTATGGCTCTTTTAATCAACAACTGCCACTGAAACTTTGAAAGTTGTTCATAATTGACAAAAATAAATTTTAATAAAATCACTCCTAAACCAGGAGCTATTTATTCTTTTTGGTCACATTTGTTCTCCTTGTGCACTTTACCTAGTATAGTGCGTCTGTGGTCCTCTTCCAATGACACGGACAAGTTATATTCATCAAAATTACAAGTTTAAACAAATATTAAGAGAGACAGACATCAGGTTCAGCTCAACCCAGATGAGAAAGAGATTCCCACTTGGGACGTCGGCTCAGAGCACTCCGTGGGACCTCCTCTGGGGCATCTGTCATAGTCCAGAGGCTAGAGTCCTCAGCACAAGAAGCGGGCACAGAGGAGAGGACACTTGGGTCATCCTCTCCAGGGGGCCCAGCTCAGAGTCTTGCATTCAGCCCAGCCAAGACCCGCGAGAGTTCCAAGTAAGGGCGGCGACCCCAGAGACAGATATCAGGCTCAGCTCAGAGCAGAAAAGTGAGAGTTCCACACCTGGGACATTGGGCCAGAGTGTTCCCGTGTTTCCTCCGCCTGGCGGTTGGCACAGTGTAGAAGTGGGAGGCTTCAGTGTGAGAGAAGCGAGCACAGTGGGGACACTTGAGGCTTCCATGCCCGGAGGCCAAGCCCAGAGGCCAAGTCTTACTCCAGCCTGGCCCCAGCCCACAGTCTAGTTCTACTGAAGACTAGGAGGTGAGATATTGGAAACCTGCAGGGAAACCACAGTTCTACAGGGGGGAAGCTGCAATACCTCAGATTCTCATGGATAGAAGGGAAGATACAGGAAACATAGAAACATAGAAAACAGGGGAAGAAATCATCTCAAACAAACCTAGATGTTGCATCAACATAATCAAGTGATAGCAAGGTAGAATAAATGTCTGAAAGGGAGTTCAGAATGTATATAATTAAAATGATCAGAGAAGCAAATGATGAGATGAGAGAGAAAATGCAGGAAATGAATGATCGCACCATCAATAGTTAAAAGAACAGATGCAGAAAGCAGAAAATCATTTCAATAAAGAGATAGAGATGTTAAAAAAAACAAACAGAAATCCTTGAAATGAAGGCAACAATAAACCAAATTAAAAACTCAATAGACAGCATAACCAACAGGCTAGATCACCTGGAGGACAGAACCTCAGACATTGAAGACAAAATATTTAATCTTAAAAACCATGTTGACCAAATAGAGGAGATGGTAAGAATTCATGAACGACGTCTGCAAGAATTATGGGATATCATGAAAAGACCAAATTTAAGAATTATTTGGATTGAGGAAGGCACAGAGATATAAAAAAAGGAATGAAAAATCTATTCAATGAAATAATGTCAGACAATTTCCCACATCTGAAGAATGAAATGGAAAATCAAATACAAGAAGCTTTCAGGACATCAAAGGTACAAAACTACAATGGATCAACACCAAGGCACATTATAATGAAAGTACCTAACCCACAAAATAAAGAGAATTTCAAAGGCTGCGAGAGAAAAAAATCAGATTACAGTCAGGGGGAAACCAATATGATCCAATCGGTTTCTCAACACAGACCCTAAACACAAGAAGGGAGTAGAATAATGTATTCCAAGCCCTGAAGGAAAATGGATGCCATCCAAGAATCTTATATCCAGCAAAACTCACCTTCAGATTTGAAATTGAAATGAAATTCTTCAATGATAAACAAAAGCTAATAGAATTTACAAATAGAAAGCCAGCACTACAGAACATTCTCAGCAAAATATTCCATGAAGAAGAAATGGAAAACAACAGTGTAAGTCAGCATAGGGAGGAACTACCCTAAAGGAATAGCCAAATAAAAGAGAAGCCAAGTCAATTTAAAAACAAAAATAAGCCATTATGATTGGAAATACAAATCATATGTCAATAATGACCCTGAATGTTAATGGCCTGAACTCATCAATCCAAAGACAGACTGGCAGATTGGATTAAAAAGAAAGTCCCAACAATATCCTCCCTCCAAGAGACACATCTCATAGAAAAAGATAGCCACAGACTAAAAGTTAAAGGATGGGGAAAACATACCACACACACAGATTCAGTAAAAAAGCAGGAGTTTCCATCCTCATATCAGGTAAAGTAGACTTCAAGCCAAAATTAGTGAGACAGGGTAAAGAAGGATATTTCATTCTCCTTAAGGGAAGCATAAATCAGCAAGACATAACAACCATAAATATTTATGCCCCAAACAAAGGTGCATCCATGTACTTCAATCAAATCCTTCTCAATTCCACGAACCAAATAGATCACAACGTGATAATACTGGGTGACTTTAACACACCCCTCTCACAATTGGACAGATCTTCCAAGCAAAAACTGAGCAAAGAAACCATAGGACTCAATAACACAATTGCTAATTTAGACTTAACAGACATATATAGAATATTCCATCCATCAATAAGCGAGTACACTTTCTTCTCTGCAACTCATGGATCTTTCTCTAAAATAGGCTATGTGTTATGCCACAAATCTACTCTTAGCAAGTACAAAAAGATAGAGATACTACCTTGTATTCTATCAGATCATAATGGAATGAAATTAGAAATCAATGATACAATAAAAAGCAGAAACTACTCCAACACCTGTAGATTAAATAATATGCTGTTGAATGATGCATGGATAACAGAAGACATTATGGGATAAATAAAAAAAAAATTCTTAGAGATCAAGGAGAACAATGACACAACATATCAAAATCTCTGGGAGACTACGAAAGCAGTGCTAAGAGGAAAATTCATTGCAAGGAGCACATTCAATAAAAGAATGAAAAGTGAACAAATAAATGACCTCACATTACAGTCCAAAGCTCTAGAAAAAGAGGCTCATCACCAAAAGTAGCAAAAGACAGGAAATAATTAAAATCAGAGGGGAAATCAAGGAAATTGAAACAAAAGAAACAATTCAAAAAATTGACAAAACAAAAAATTGGTTCTTTGAAAAAATAAACAAAATTGATAAACCCTTAACCACACTAAGGAAGAGAAGGAGAGAAAAAACTGAAATTACTAAAACTCGTGATGAAAAAGGAAATATCACAACAGACACTAATGAAATACAAAACATAATTAGAAGCTATTTTGAAAATTTATACTCCAACAAAGTAGAAAACCTGGAAGACATCAACAGGTTCCTACAGGCATATGAGCCACCCAAACTGAATCTGGAGGACATACACTACTTAAATAGATCAATTTCAAGCAATGAAATAGAAGAAGTCATCAAAAGTCTACCAACAAAGAAAAGTCCAGGACCAGATGGATTCACAGCCAAGTCCTACAAGACCTTCAAAGAAGAGCTCATTCCATATTCCTCAAAATATTCCATGAGATAGAGGAGGAGGGAACCCTGCCAAACTCATTCTATGAAGTTACTATCACCCTGCTGCCAAAACCAGACAAAGACACATCGAGGAAAGAAAATTTCAGACCAATATCCCTAATGAACATAGATGTAAAAATTCTTAACAAAACATTAGCAAATAACATACTAAATCATATTAAAAAGATAGTGCACCTTGATCAAGTGGGTTTCATCCCAGGGATGCAAGGTTGGTTCAACATCTAGAAATCAATAAATGTAATTCACCACATCAGCAGATTTAAAATCAAGAACCACAGGATTATTTCAATTGATGCAGAGAAAGCATTTGATAAAATACAGCACCCCTTCAAGCTCAAAGCACTAGAAAAGATAGGGATAGTAGGAACGTTCCTTAACATTGTAAAGGCTATCTCTGCTAAGCTCACAACCAACATCATTTTAAATGGGAAAAATTGAAAGCATTGCCCCTGAAATCTGACGCAAGGCAGGGACGCCCTCTTTCCCCACTTCTATCCAACTTGATCCTTGAAAAGCTAGCCAGAGCAATTTGAAAGACGAAAGAATTAAAGGGATATGAATAGGAAAAGAAGAGCTCAAACTATCAGTGTTTGCTGATGACATGATTCTCTATTTAGAGAAGCCTAAAAATTCCACCAGAAAACTTCTGGAACTCATAAATGAATTCAGTAAAGTAGCAGGATATAAAATTAATGCTCATAAATCTAATGTGTTTTTATTCAAAAATGATGAATCCTCTGAGAGAGAAATTAGGAAAACTACCCCATTCACAATAGCCTCAAAAAAATAAAATAAAATACTTGGGAATCTAACAAACAAAAGAGGTGAAAGACCTCTACAATGAGAACTACAGAACACTAAAGAAAGGAATTAAAGAAAATCTAGAAGACGGAAATATCTCCGATTTTTTTGGAAAGGCAGAATTAATGTTGTCAAAATGGCAATACTGCCAAATGTACTATACAAATTCAATGCAATTCCAATTAAAATCCCAATGATGGACTTCATAGAAATAGAGCACGCAATCATGAAATTCACTTGGAGGAATAAGAGACCCAGAATAGCTAGAACAGTTCTTAGCAAGAAGAGCGAAGCAGGGGGTATCACAATACCTGACCTTCAAATATACTACAGAGCAATAGTAACAAAAACAGCATGGTATTGGCACCAAAATAGACAGGTAGATCAACGGTACAGAATAGAGGACACAGAGACAAACCCACATAAATACAGGAATCTCATACTTGACAGACGAGCCAAAAACATACAATGAAGAAAAGATAGCCTCTTCAACAAATGGGGCTCGGAAACCTGGCAATACATATGAGGCAAAATGAAACCAAATCCATATCTCTTGCCCTGTAGAAAGCTCAACTCAACATGAATCAAGGAACTAGGAATTAGACCAGGGAACCTGCACCTAATAAAAGAAAAAATAGGTCTAAATCTTCATCATGTTGGCTTAGGACCAGATTTTCTTAACATGACTCCCAAAGCACAAGAAATAAGAGCAGGAATAAATAGTTAGGATCAATAATTTGGATAGAGTCAAACTAAAAAGCTTTTTCTAAGCAAAGGAAACAATCAGCAATGTGAAGAGAGAGCCTTCAGAGTGGGAGAAAATATTTGCCACACACACTTCAGATAGAGCACTAAATCTCCAGAATCTATAAAGTACTCAAAAATCTTTACACCAAGAATGCAAATTACCCAATCAATAAATGGGCCAAGGAAATGAAAAGACACTTTACCGAAGAAGATCTACAAGCAAGCAACAGATGTATGAAAAAATGTTCAACATCCCTAGTAATAAGAGAAATGCAAATTAAAACCACCTTAAGATTTGATCTCACCCCAAATTGAATGTCTTTTTTTCAAGAATACAGGCAACAACGGTGTTGGCAAGGATGTGGGGAAAATGGTACACTCATACATGGCTGGTGGAATTGCAAGTTGGTGCAGACACTCTGGAATGGAAGTTTTTCACCACCATTTTACCCAGCTGTCCCACTCCTTGGCCTATACCCAAAGAACTTAAAATCAGATTACTACAGTGATGCAGCCACATCAATGTTCATAGCAGCTAAATTCACAATAGGTGGATTGTGGAACCAACCTAGATTCCCTATAATAGATGAATGGATAAAGATACTGTGGTACATATACAAAATGGAATATTATTCAGCCATAAAGAAGAATAAAATTATGGCATCTGCAGGTAAATGAATGATATTGGAGACTGTCATGCTAAGTAAGATTAGTCAATCTCATAAATCCAAAGGCCAAATGATCTATTTGATAAGTGAATGATGATACAAAATGCAGGGTGGAAAGGAGGCAAGAATGGAGGAAAGATAGATTGCATAGAGGGAAGGGAGGGCTGGGGTCAGGTTGGGGGGGGTAAGAATAATAACAGAATGAGACAGACATCATTGCCCTGTGCACATGTATGAATAAATGGATGGTGTGACTCTACTTCATGTAAAACCAGAGAAACAACAGCTATACTCCATTTGTGCACAATGAATCAAAATAAATAAATTTTAAAAAAATATTAAGGGAAAACTCTTGGGGCAGGACACAGTCAAGAGGAGAAAGATATGGCATTGGAGATTAAGCTCAGTTGGCAGAGCGCTTGCCTCATACACACAAGGCCATAAGTTCTTGGCTTTGACAAAAAAAAACATGAAATGAAAAAAGACAAAAGTTTGCTCTTCAGCCCTCACTAGGGGTTTGGAGAATTTCAAATCAAGATTGTCTTGTCTTCAGGAAAAAGGAATAAGAGATTTTGTGAGAGAGCAGTACACCCTGCCATCTAGGGTCCTCCTTCAGCCTCCTCCAGAGGAAAACACTCTGGTGGACCAGATCTCAGTCAGCCTGGGGTGGCTGATCAGAGGGTGGTGAGAGTGAGTCCAGACCCACCAGACTCTGAATAAAGATCCAGCTGCTGCTGCTGTGGGGTGGGACCATGTGACCTGAGTCCTGAATCTCCTGCCTGCTGTGTCT
>JAJEJO010008356.1:0-46278 GCA_020662805.1 Glaucomys volans | reverse complement strand
CCCCCCTCAATGTGGAGCTGGACCCTGAAATTCAGAAAGTGCGCACCCAGGAGCGGGAGCAGATCAAGGCTCTGAACGACAAGTTTGCCTCCTTCATTGACAAGGTGAGTCTCATAGGAGGAGGAGGAGAAGGCAGTTCAATGAGGTGGGAGAAATGTCCTTAATACCTGGGAATGGGCTGGGCAATGGGGACAGAAGGGCACAGCTGGGCCTCCGGAAGGGCTCCCACATTGTAAGGGACAGAGAACAGATTTGACAGATTTGCAAGGCACATAGAAGAAATGAATAAATGAATGAGCTGTCTGGGGAATGAGAAGGGTGGGAAATTGGGCAGAGGGTAGCCCTACCCTGAGAAAGAAGTGGTGGCTCCTGGAGGGCAGCTGGGTGAGTCCCCAGTGCTCCAAAGAACATGAAGGGCTAAGAGAATCAGTTGCTTTTCAGAGGGAAGAACTCAAAGCACAGGAAGAAACACTTTACTGAGATATGAAAGAGCATTCTAGGGACCAGGGTAGGCAACAGAAGAAAGCTGTGGCGACTTTCTTTGGTGAGTTATCAGTGACTGGTAGTCCAGAAGGTGAGGGAGCGAGAACTTGTAAAGGGTCTTTTTTGCAGCAGATACCAAGGTCAGTGAGTCAGAACTGGAGTCAATGACTTTACAAAAGTCCCCTTAGCCTGGAGAGTCAATGGTGAATGTTCAAGGAGCCTGACAGTGTCCATGTGGTCTCAGGCAGCCACTGATTTGGGTTCCAGGTGCGGTTCCTGGAACAGCAGAACCAGGTGCTGGAGACCAAGTGGGAGCTGCTGCAGCAGCTGGATCTGAACAACTGCAGGAAGAACCTGGAGCCCATTTATGAGGGCCACATCAGCAGCCTGAGGAAGCAGTTGGAGACACTGTCTGGGGACAGGGTGAGGCTGGACTCGGAGCTGCGGAACATGCGGGATGTGGTGGAAGATTACAAGAAAAGGTGAGCAGGCCCTGCCAAAGTTCAGGGGTCATGTACCTTACCTCTGAGCCACTTTTTAGGAGGGGAGGGAGTCAGCTCCAGGATCAGGAGCTCATGTTCCCTTCTCTGGTTACTGGGAGAAAAGCCCACCCTGTTTGATGAGAAGACCCTCGCTGGTGGATAGGGTGTCCTATGCTTATTGACCCACTAGTTTGGAAAGCCCCATTGGCACCTGGGTATTTTCCTAGGGTGCAGTAAGATCACAGAAGTGAGATAACCCAGGGGCTTCTTATACCTACCACTAGTCTCAGTGCACATCTCAGGAGATTCTGCAGCCTGAGCACTTACCTGGCCAGAAGGAAGAAGAGATCAGTTGGCTAAGAGGGCTGAAGCTTCTGCCACCTTCTCTCCCTGCCCACAGGTATGAGGTGGAGATTAACCGGCGCACTGCAGCAGAGAATGAGTTTGTGGTGCTCAAGAAGGTGAGGAGAGAAGGGCCTATGGTCTCTTGTGCCCCATCAGAGGTATCTGCTCAGGGCTTCAGCCAGGCCACCTGGAGAGGGGACTGGTGTCTGAACACAGTTGGGGTCCTAGTTTTGGCCTCCAGAAAATTAGAGAGGAAGGACACACACAGGAGACAAGACAGGAACAGAAGGGAGAGAATTCTGAGATGGGAACCAGGAAGCCCTGGTTCAGCTTGCCCTTCCTGTGTGACCTGAGGAAACTCAGCAGCTCTCTGGGCCTAGTGTTCTCCATATGCACAGAGGAAATGCAGTCCCCACCGCTCTGCCAATTCCCAAAGATGCAGTGAGTGTGAGAGGAACTGATGTTGAGTGACTCTCTTCATCAGTGTGTTTCCCTTTGTGGGGGGAAGAAAAAAGAAAGAAAAAAGAAAATAAGAAAACCATAAACAAACAAACAAACAGAAACCCAGAAAGTCAGGTGGCTTTGGGGATAAAGGCAGGGGCAGGGAAGCTGGTGGGATGAGGGTTCTATTGATCCCTGGCTGTCCCTCGTCAGGATGCAGATGCAGCCTACACAGTCAAGGTGGAGCTTCAGGCCAAAGTGGACTCTCTGGACAAAGACATCAAGTTCCTGAAATGTCTGTATGATGCGGTAAGGACACTCCTCCCTGCCCTACTGTCTCCTTCCAGCTGAGGGCTTTACTGACTCTTTCGGGAGGGGAATGTGGTCACAACAGTGAGGGATGTTTTGGTGGCAAGATACGAATCCCTGCCCTAGTTGACCATAGAAGTACAGTGTCCTGACTGTGGAGACCATTCACATAGGAGACATTTGATCCTGGCCATGGTAGTGGTCTTGCACACAGGCAGGAGAAATGCCCGCTGAGGTCCTACTCATGCACAGCGGCTCAGGTTGTGCGGAAGCGTAGGAAACGCGTTCTTCCTCCTGAGCATGTGCTACTGCTGCCTGCTGCTGTGAGCCGTTTTCCTTTGGATCTGCAGACCCATCTTCAGTGGACACTTACCCACTTCAGCCTGTGGAGCCCAGTGACCCATTCTACCAGAAACACAGGCCCAGAAGACTGAGTGGACACAGGAAGGAAGCAGGGCCTTGATTCTGTCCTTATCTCTCAACCCAGGAAATCGCCCAGATCCAGACTCATGCCAGTGAGACCTCTGTCATCCTGTCCATGGACAACAACCGGGACCTGGACCTGGACAGCATCATTGCTGAGGTCCGCGCCCACTATGAGGACATTGCCCTGAAGAGCAAAGCGGAGGCTGAGGCCCTGTACCAGACCAAGGTGGGCACTGGGTGGGTCTCCCTCCTTCCTGGGACGGGTTATCTCCACCTATGAATGTGAGAGATGACCCTCCCAGGACACTGTAGATTCAATGAATGAGAGAAGGGTTACAACCAATGGTTCAATGCTGAAAATTCTCAGCAGAGGGTATTATCAAAGATAAATCAGGAAAGTGGTATGAATGGACATACTCACCAGAGAGGGACAAACAATTCTCAAGGGAGGAGAGAAGTGAGGGGTTCTTATTGTAAAACAGCTGTGTTTTCAGGGGTAAGGTCATGCTGCCTTAGAGCAGGGGGAGAGTCATGAACATGGAGTAAGCCATAGGCGAGCTGAGGTCAGGTGGGGAGTAGAGAGGCAGAAGCCCTGAGCTCTTTTCTGATGCGTGTGGGAAGACTTCCAAGAGCAAGTGGAATTCTAGGAGTGTTCTGAATAATGGAAATGTGTGCTGGGTAAGACCTTTGAGGCTGTCTTGGAGGAAAGCCCTTATCTGAGTCTCCTCCAGGGTCCCTGCTCTAGTGCTCCTTTTTATACCACCGTTAGATCCTAGCTTTGTTAGTCAGCTTTCTTCCTCTGTGACAAAATACCTGAGAAAATCATCTTATAAGGAGGAAAATTTTTATTTTGGCTCATGATTTCAGAAGTTTCAGTTCATGGTTGCTTGGCCCTATTGCTTTGGGCCTGGGGTGACACAGTACATGGGGAGCTGGGGAGACATGGCAGAGGAGGCTGCTCACCTCATGGCAGGCAGGACACAAGCACAGAGAGGAGGGCCCAGGGTCCCCATATCCTGTTTAATGGCTCAACCCCAGTGACTTAACTCCTTCCATTAGGCCCCACCTTCTAAGGATACCACCACCACAATAGCACCAAGCTAAGGACAAAGCCTCTTGGGCCTTTGGGGGACATTCCAGATCTAAACCACCAACTGCAAGGATGGTGGGTGTGGTTCATCCTTGCTGTCTTCTCCTGTCTCTTGTCCTGTCCATGGCTGTGCCATTCCCTCTTTTTCAGAGGACTGTGCACAGGGAAGGAAGAAAGCCTTATTCCACTGATTCTGCCTGTGGCCCCCTCGAGGGTACATGGAACCCTGAACTTCCCTCCCCTTTGCCCCATGTCCAAGAAAATACTGCAAAAGGATGCAAGTCTTAGGAGAGCAGGGACCTCACCTGTCCTGCTCACTGCTGGGTACTTGAGATGGAACTTGGCCTTTAGAAAATGCCTCTAGGACTATGCAATAAGTGAATGAAGGCAGGGTCAGGCCTCTCCTCACATTGGGAAGTGCTTAATAAGCGTGAGCTGCATCTTCTCCTTACCTAACCCAGGAAGGACTGCAGGCCAGGTGACAAGATAGGGGCAGGGATTGCAGACAGGTTCTGCTTAGAGAACAGGGTGGACTGTTTGGTCAGAGCTGGAAGCACGCCCAGATGCTGACTCCTTCAGCACCTGCTCCAGGGTCTCCCTGGCTTGGCCTGGTAGTGGGAGTGTTTGCCCAGGACCCCTTCCCTGCCTTGTCTCATCACCTGCTTCCTGTTCCTGGAACACTAGATCCAGGAGCTGCAGATGGCAGCTGGCAGGCATGGAGATGACCTCAAGCACACCAGGAATGAGATGTCAGAGCTGAACCGACTCATCCAGAGGATCCGCTGTGATATCACCAATGTGAAGAAGCAGGTGGGCAGCGACCCTGCAAAGAACGCAGAGATGGAGTTCCCTTTTCTGTGATGGAGACACTGGGGCCACCCTTTAAGAAGAAGCAAGTTTCCCTTCTTGGGCTTAGGAACACCTGGGACATCCACTGCCCTCTCCCCACCCTGCCTTGTGTCCCTGTCATCAGGATAGGGAAGATTTGAGCCTATTCTCTGGCTCCCCCAGTTTACAGATGGTCAAGTGGGGACTGGAGGAAGTGACTTGCCATGGGCCCTGGCTAGTCAGTAGCAGGGTCAGGATTTGAGCCTACGTGTGCCCTTGCTCAGATGTTGTGTCCAACAAACCTGTCCACCTCCCTTCAGGTGTGCCTCTCTGAGTTTGCCCTTGTGCTTCCTGCTTCTACTAGGCATGGAATGTGTTGGGAGGAGTATGGAACATGTGTCAGGGCCCTCTGTGGCCGTGTTAAGTTCCTGTGTTCATGGCAGGTCCAGGTTCATGGTCCTGGTGAAGGAGGGTCACAGACACAGATGAAGCTCTCTAGGATCTCCTTCCCTTTTCCATTTACCAGGGGGACCTGGTCTTATCTGAGGGCAGCAAAACCTAAATGCTATTTCATAGGCGGATGACTTTAGAGGTAGGAGGATGTTCCAGGGACCTCCAGAAGAAGCCAGGTCAGCCTTGCAAGTGACAGATTAGCCAACGTGACAGAATAGAGCCTGTTCTCCTCCCTGTGCCCCACAACTCGCATGCAGTATAGCGGGGCACAGGGACAGTTCTAAGGCCCCACAACTGACTGATTCACAGGCTCCATGAGGACTGCTCCTCCCCAGCGAGTTCTTGGCATCACAGTGCCCCTGGGTGTTCAGCAGAGACCAGCTTATGAGGTTTTGGCTGTAAGGGAGGGCGTGCTATTCTAAGGGAAGGTGACCTCCCCCATTCAAGTTACATTCTCGCAGAGTGCTGGAGGAATCCAGACACACCCTTGGTGCTCACAGGAAGGAAGGGTCCCTGCTAGGAAGACATCCTACCACAGAAATCCAGCCACAGTGGGGGCCCTTGGCATGCTGCCTGATCCTTAGGGGTGAGCTGGTTGGAGAATCAGGCATGATTCTCCCGATCTGGTGTACTTGAACTGAAAGTCATTGGTAGCTTTCATTAAACAGCTTTTTCAAGCACTGAGTTTTCCTCCTGCACTCTTGAAATACACCTGCCTCCGATAGCTCCCCAGGACAACTCCTTTAAACATTCACCCCCAATAAAAAGCAGAAGCAGCTGGGTACAGTGGCATATATCTGTAATCCCAGTGACTCGGGAAGCTGAGGCAAGATCACAAGCTCCAAGCCAGACTTGTCAAGTTCAAGGCGAGCCTGGACAACTAAGCTGGACCCTGTCTCAAAATATAAAAATAAAAAGGGCTGGGGACGTAGCTCAGTGGTAAAGTGACTCTGGGTTTGATACCCAATACTCCCCGCCCTTGGGCCCCCACACAAAAGAGGAGCCCCAGGTTCTGGAGTTGGCTCTGTGGCTCTTACTTGCTCATCTGTAAAATGAGGGAGTCGTGCTGCTTAACCTGTGTGATCTAGACGTTATTTTATGCTTATCTCCTTGTTCTTTGCCCTCAGTGCTCTAACTTGGAGACGGCCATTGCTGATGCTGAGCAGAGAGGGGACAGTGCCCTTAAGGATGCCCGGGCCAAGCTGGATGAGCTGGAGGGTGCCCTGCACCAGGCCAAGGATGAGCTGGCCCGGATGATGCGCGACTACCAGGAGCTCATGAGCCTGAAACTGTCACTGGACATTGAGATAGCCACCTACCGCAAGCTGCTGGAGGGCGAGGAGTGCAGGTGTGCGGGGCACAGGACAGCACTCGGGTCCCGAGGGAGGAGGGGCTGTTGGGAGCTAGACGATGAGAAATGACAGTGCTGGTGACATCACAAGTGGTGGTGGGGGTTGTTTGGCAGGTGGACTCAGCTGCCGTGTCCTACAAGGGCTGTCAGATGTGGGCGGAGAGTGCAGGTGGCTGTGGGGCCTGGGCAGAGCCCCTGGGGTCAGGCAGGCTGAGGTGCAGTGACTGGCTCTGCCGCATGCCAGCCGTGTGGTGCTGGTAAATCATGCTGTGTCTCTATTTTCTCATCTATAAAATAGAGCTTCTAATCTCCACCACGAGTTGTTCTATGGATGAGTTAAAATGATTACACATAAAGCCCAGGAAGGCATAGCTGAATCCAGACACTTCCCTGAGGTTTTATCCTTTAATTTTCTGTCTTGCAGGATGTCTGGGGAGAATCCGTCCTCTGTTAGTATCTGTGAGTATCCTTGGGAAACGGGCTGGGTTGGGAAAGCCAGGGACCCTGAGACCCAGAGCCGATGCCTCCTGGGCTTGTTGTTTTACTTCATCTGGAAGTTTCTGTTAGTGCTCTGTGAAGTTTCTCTGGCTTCAGAGGAGGCCTATTTCCTTTTGTCCCCAGGGAACAGTGACTGAAATGGTGTCTACCCCTCCCTGCTGACTCCTCCCTGTGGCACTGTCTTCTAGAGGAAAGGTTGGGAATAGGGATGTCCAGGAGGGCAGTGACCTTGTCCATCCTATGTGTCCTCCCTTCAGGTGGAGTCTAGCAGGTGACAGGGTCTCAGTCATTGTTGTGTGTCTTGACTGAAGACAACTGTCATGGGATTAAATAGGGTGTCCTTGGAGGAGACAGCAGTCACTGCAGGGGTTGTCATTTGTTGACTGACACCTGCTCACCCCTCCCCTGCTCTTGGCCCTTCCTTCTTAGCTGTCATCAGTAGCAGCAGTTATGGTTACTATGGTTACCACCCCAGCTCCATGAGTGCTGACCTGGGGGCCAGTGGTGCCAGCAGCACCCGAAGCAGCCAGACCAAGACCCAAGGGGCACGATCGGGAGACCCCAAGGACACCCAGGGCAAGATCGCCCCAGCTAGCACCCCAGCCAAGAAGACCACCCGATAAGCCCACTGCCCTGCTCACATCAGCACCTGGAAGAAAGGATGCCTTGGCCAGAGCCAAAGATGCCTGCCACACCTGAATCCTCCGTCTCCGAGTCCTAGGACTGTCTATAGTAACCCAACTACCCACATCACCCTTGTCTTACTTTCAAGTTCTGATCAATGGTCACCCTCCCTGTGTCAGTAGGTCCTGTGCAGACTTGGTGACTTCTCACTTTCCTCACTGCCTTCAGCTGGCAGGAGGCTTTGGAAACACAAGCCATGATCACCCCTGTGGCCCAAGGAAGAAATGGTCAGAGAGAGAGAGAGAGAGAGAGAGAGAGAGAGAGAGAGAGAGAGGGAGGGAAGGGGATAGGATTTTTTCTGTGCTTAGGTCAAGTTCTCAATTGTCTGAGGGGTTTTACTACCCCTGCCAGCATGGTGGGGTGAACCCCAAGCTGTACAACCAGGAGGTGAGAAGTAAGACAGCCTTCCTGTCCCTGCCCTTCTGGTCTTTATGGGATGACTATTATTTAGGAGAAACTGTATACCTTCCCAGACCTCAAGATGCACCCCTATTCACAAAGCCAAGTGAAGGAGACCTGGGGATTTCCCACCACCTCGTGTCTCTGAGCCACTCACCCCCGTATTAATCCAGGGTAGTTACTTCCATAACCAAGCACCTACTGTGCACCAGACATTCTACATGCCCTGCCTCTAGTTCCCAGCCCATCCTTAAGGAAGGCCCAATCAACATCCTTGGGGCAGACAGGGAGCCTGATCCCCTGAGGGCTGCGGAATTTGCCCCAGTCACCCACCTACTTGCCGGCTCAGGCCTGGCTGACTCAGGGGTCTGTGCTTTTTCTGTGGGATGTCACTACCTCTTTAACAGGCAATCTCAGATTCAGGGTTCTTGAGGGTAGCAAAACCACACTGCCTTTTGTCAGGACCGTGGGGTGTGATTGATCCTTGGTCCTCCCTCCTGGGCTGGGTCCTGTGGTAGCTTCTTACTCTGTTCCTATTACCGTGAGTCTGGTGAGTGGACCTGATCTTGTCTCTGGGTGGTACCACCCAGCCAGAAGTCATGGTGCATGGTGTAAATATTGCTAAGAATGGCATCACCTAGTCCCTCCTGTGCTTGAACTGAGGACTCTGAATTTCTGCTGTATATTCAATAAACTGCCCTTGAGTGATGTCAGAGGTACACTCCTGTCTGTTCGACAGTCCCTCCAAGAGTCCTGCCCTCTCCAAGGATTCCACACGCACAGGTGCATAGCCTCCCTGGGCACTGGAGACCAACCCAGAGGAGGCTGCTGGGAGAGACAGGTGCATTTGTACAAAGCAGGACAAAGTGGCCTGGTGCTGTAGTGCTAAGAGTGACGGAATGGGAAGCTAAGCAAGGAGAGCTTTCTGGAAGAAGAGAGATCAATCAGTTCATCAGAAAGCTGGGCACCTAGACTCCCGGAGGGAGCACGTCAAGCATGCCCTCGCTGCAGGCTGCACGTGGGTTTCGTATGCTCATTTGGTGAGGGTGGGAAGTCTCGGGGTTTCTGAAATCAGTGGTGGGGCTGTGTGTATTTCCAAGCTTCTCAGCTTTGGTTGTCAGAATTTAGCTTTTCGGTCAGCTTTCCAATCAGTCCTGTGTTGTGAGAATGCTCAGAGGCGTTTGCTCCTACAGCTCTCAGGACGACTGTGTTGGCGTGAGAGGGTGGGGCTTTCTGGGCCCAAGCAGAGGCCTCCATTCACCTCCTAGTGCCTTTGGTGTAGTTAGGAGTTCTTGGGGACACAAGGGCACAGGAATCTGGTGGGCTTTCCGCCCAAATGCCTCTCTCTGATGTCCCTATCCTTACTACTGTGGGTACTAGACTAGTGCCCTAGGGACTATAGGGTTCCATCTAGCTTTGCCATTAGCTGGTCACCTGGTACACTCAGGGGGTTCTTAACCTTGTGAGTCAGGGGACCCTTTGAGACCTGCTGAAAGCTCAAAAGTGTAGTAAATCATGTCTGCAAGTTCAGAGGTTCACAGACTCCTGAGGCCCATCCATGGACACCTTGAGTCATGCACCCCAGGTTAAGGGTCTCAGGACCTGACACCCTTAGGGTCTTTATATGACTGACACTCTGACTTTCCAAAAGACCAAATTCCCAATGAGTGACCCAGTAGGAGGGGCTGTAGTAGCAGGGGGCTGTGAATGGGACTCACAGCCTGAAATAGCTTTTAGAGGAATACACAGCCATTGGTAAAGTCACCTCATTGATCAGGTCACCTCTTCCAAGGTCACAGGGAAGGTGTGCCTTCGACTGCTGGATGCACCTGCCCTGGTGCTGCTGTGAGGCTGGTGGGCTATATCTGGTACACAGGCAGAGGGCCAGGGGCTAAGTGGACATGGTGCCCTGTGTGCTCACTAGGTGTTGAGGACGACAGAGGGGCCACCTCCCCAGGCCCAGGTAAACCCACTGGAGAAATGGACAAACTCTTTGCCATCTGGGTGTAATTAAATTCCTGAGAGGTGAATGGAGTGATTGTACTCCTGCTTAAGGACTCAGTTTGGAGATTCCTCTGAAGGTCAGGAAGAGAAACCATAAGGCAGGACCAAAGGTGAATGCTAACTTCAATTACAAACACACATGGCTATTTTGACAAGGTGCAAAGAATATTTAAAGGGATAATGAATAAATTCTTTAATACATGGTCCTGGGACAATTGGACGTCCTATATAAAAATGAGCCAAATTAGATCAACAATTTTAAATACAAGAGCTAAAACCATGGAACTCTTAGAAGAAAATAGAGGAGTAAATCTTTGTGATTTTGCATTTGACAATGAATTATTAGATGTGATACCAAAAATTTAGTCCCAAAAGGGAAAATGGATAAATTGGACTTCATGAAAGTCAAACACTTTGTACATTAAAGGACAATGTCAAGAAAGTGAAAAGAAAACCTATGGAATGACAAAAAATTGCAAACCATATATCTAATAAAGGTCTCTTCAAAATATATAAGGAGCTCTTACAATTCAACAAAAGGAAACAACCCAGTTAAAGAATGGGGGAGAACTTTAATGAACTCTTATACAAAGAATACCTACAATGGTGGCGCATGCCTATAATCCCAGCAGCACAGGAGGCTGGGGCAGGACGATCGTGAGTTCAAAGCCAGCCTCAGCAAAAAGCAAGGCGCTAAGCAACTCAGTGAGACCCTGTCTCTAAATAAAATACAAAATAGGGCTGGGGATGAGGCTCAGTGGTCAAATACCCTGGGTTCAATCCCTGGATCCAAAAAAAAAAAAAAAAAAAAAAAGAATACATACAAATGGCCAATGAGCACATGAAAAGATGTTCAAGGTGATTAGTCATTAAGGAAGCAGAACTCAAACCACAACAAGGTACTAATTTATACCCACTGGGATAACTATAATAATAATTAAAAAACAGAAAATAAACAAATATTGGTGAGGATGAGGAGAAGTTGGAACCCTTTCATGTTGCTGGTGGGAATATAAAATGATCAACCTCTGTGGGAAATAGTTTGGCAGTTCCTCAGAATTGCCATGTGACTCAGTTCCACTCCTAGAGATATATCCAAAAGAATTAAAACAAGAATTTCAAATAATACATGCAACACTGCTCACCATTACCAAAAGTGTAAACAGCCCAATGTCCATCAATGAGTGAATAGCAGGAAGATTGTGATACAGCATATATATACAATGGAATATTACTTAGCCAAAAAAAGAATGCCATACTGCATTT
The DNA here is from genome assembly GCA_020662805.1 of Glaucomys volans. Taxonomy (NCBI): domain Eukaryota; kingdom Metazoa; phylum Chordata; class Mammalia; order Rodentia; family Sciuridae; genus Glaucomys; species Glaucomys volans. The sequence goes on along the minus strand of JAJEJO010008356.1, from coordinate 35,219 downwards.
GCTGGTAAATGAATGGAGTTGGAGAATATTATGCAAAACAAACTAAACCGAACCCCAAAAACCAAAGCCCAAATGTTTTCTCTGATATGTGGATATTATGTTTTCTCAGATATGTGGATGTTAATTCACCATAAGTGGAGGGCCTAGGGAAGAATAGAGTTACTTTATATTAGGTAGAGGAGAGTGAGGGGAGGGGAAAGGGTATAGGAGTAGGAAGGATAGTAGAGTGAAACAGACATCAATACCTCATGTGCATATATGACTGCATGACCAATGTGATCCTACAGTATGTACAATCAGAAAAATGAGAAATTACACTCCATTTATGTATCATCTATCAAAATGTATAAATGTACTCAACTGTCATGTACAACTAAGTAGAACAAATAAAAACTAATTAATTAACAAAAGAATACCAGATTGGTGAAACTCTTGCTACATTGGTGACTCAAAACTATTATGTTAGATGAAAGAAGTCAAGCAAAAGAGATCACACATTGTGTGATCGGTTTGTATGACACGTCCAGCTGAGGTGAAGGCACACAGACAGGATGTAGGTTGGTGGTTGCAGAGGAAGGGCAGGGGGCAGTGCTTGCCAGATGTACAGGGTAACCTTTGGGGTTGATGGAAAAGATTTGGAACTAGATAGAGGACTGGAACCACGTTGTGAATATACTAAATGTCACTGAGATATTCAATTTAAAATGGTTGATTTTATATGAGTCTCATCTAAATAAAAAATAAAACTAAAATTTGGGAGGGTAGCAGAGGAGAGGTCAGAGGAACCATGTCCCTGGATATTTCCTATATGGCACGTGGAAACCTGTGTAAAGATAGCAAGAGCCATCCAGAGCCAGTAAGGGATAGAGACAACTTACCCCCTATTTGACGGGCCCAGGGAGAGCCTGGGGGTCTTGGGGGCCTCTGGGGAGCTGGACTGCTAATGGCCAAGAGCAGCCCATCCCTCTGGATGAGTTGCCCAGATGAGTGCAGCCACATGCTCTGCAAGCTAATGACATGCTGATTTAACTAGCTGCTATGTCTCAGGCTTCGGTCACAGAGGGCTCCTAGCCCTGTGGATCGCCCTTGGTGGATGTTCATTGAGTTGCACCAATTGAAGCCCAGTGGTTGGCACATTCCCTTCAACTGCCAGGGCCCTGGCCTTTGCAGCACTTGGACCAGGATTTTGAATGTCTGTCTTGCTGAAGATCCCAACCCACTCTATCTTGCCTTCTAGCTAACAAAACCCAATTGCTGCTGGAACCTTCTCTCCACATGGGATTGAACAAAAGCTACAAGTCTCTGCAATGGCAGACCTCTAATTCTCTAATTTCAGGGAGAAATCCTTGAAGCCAGTCTGTGCCTTCCTCTGTCCCTATATGCAGCAGGAACTGGCACAGAATGCTGCTCAGCAAATGTCAGATGAATGCAGAAGATGCTCACAAGCACAGTGTTGTGCACGGTCCCCCAGAATCTCATCCATCCCTTCCTGCAGCTTCTCCCTGTGCCTCCCCCTCGGCAATAGTCTTCCCAGTTCCTGATCTAACAAACATTCTCCATATGTTCCAAACTTAGGGTAGCAGAAGGCTTTAACTGAGCATCTCTGTTCATTGGTGGAGAAAGTCTCATTGAAAAGAATCCTTTGTTAAAGAAAATGTAGTATATGTACACAATGGAATATTACTCAGCCATGAAGAAGACTGAAATTATGGCATTTGCCAGTAAATGGATGGAACTGGAGATTATCATGCTAAGAAATAAACCAATCCCAAAAAAACAATGGCTGAATGTTCTCTTTGATATGCAGATGCTGACTCACAATAGATGGGGCAGGGAGTGGAGGTTCACCAGATTGGACAGAGGGGAATGGATGGAAGGAGGGGGATGGGAATAGGAAAGACTGTGGAATGAGTCGGACATAACTTTCCCATGTTCACATATGAACACATGACCAGTGTAATTCCACATCATATACCACCACAAGAATGAGAAGTAATCTCCATATACGTGTGACATGTCAAAATATTCTCGACTGTCATGTATATCTAAAAAACATATTAAAAAAGAAAAGGATTCTTTGTGACCTTAAGAAGTCACCTTGTCCATCCTCCCACCTTTGAGAAGGGATGTCCTTTCAGCCCGACTAGTCACAACCTTTCCTGCTTTCATGGCGTCAGGGACAGTAAATGAATGAATGATTCCCTTTCTTGGCCAATAGCTGGAGTTACTGTGTTCCCCACCCCATGGCAAGGACTGAAAGAGAATATGTTGAAATATATGACAATGGGACGATCAGGAGCGGGGGGCACAGGCACTCAGGGGTGGGAGAGCCCATTTGGGATAGAAAGTGATGAGCTCAGTGTTGTACACTGTGGTGCTGGGGTCAAAGGGACATTAGAGGATGGAGTCCAGAGGACTGTGGCAGGCACCGGCACGAGGTGTTTATGCACCAGGAAGCCAGGACACCCAGGACAGGTGGAGGCCAAGCCTACAGCCTGCAGCCAGGCCGCCTGGGTCTGAACCCTGGGTCAACTACACACTGCTGTGCAACCTTGAGTAAATTGCTTAACTTCCTTGGGCCTCAGTATCTTCATCTGTAAAGTGGGGATAATCATAGTACCAACCTCCTGGGGCTGTTGTGAGGATTCAATGGATTAATCTGGCAGAGTGAGCACTGCCCCGAGTTAGCTGCTACCAGCAGCAGCAGGGTCATTATCGTTATTTACAAAGTGCCTCCCGTCCACCTCGGGAAGTAGGTGGAGCAGATGTTGGTGCCCCCTTCTCAGAAATGTGGAAATGGAGGCTCGAGAAGGTAGCAGACCAGCCGCTGTCACACGGTTCCTGAGTGACTGAGGTGGGACCAACACCCAGTCCTTGGGGTCCCAAATCCATACACTTCGACAGAGGTGTGGGGTGGGGCTGGAGGAAGGAGGTGACCAGCAAAGCCCAGAGGAAGTGCTCCTGGCCACCGAGCTGAACGAGGAGGAAGCAAGGGCTGTCCCCAAAGGCACCTGTCTGCCAGCCAGGTGCAGCAGGAGTGGGGCTGAGTGCCCGGGAGGACACTTCCCTGTCCTCATGCCCCAGCTTCTGGGGGGTGGGCTCACCTTTGGCCTTGTCAGGAGCAAACCTGTTGAGCAGCTGTCCTGTCCCCAGATGAGTGGCTCTGATGGTGACCAGGTCCCCAGGGACAGCAGTCCACCCAGTTGACTTGGGCTATGGGCACTTCCTCCCTGAAACTTCAGGGGGAGGTGGACTTCTGGGTGAGTTGTAGACAACATGCTCGTGTCCTGGGTCCACGTGCTGAGGAGGGCTGGCAAGACTTGGGCTGATGTCATTCGAATAGCCCAGCTCATTCTCTCTAATTTTGGAGACAATTATTTTGCTCAGAGAACCGCCTGCTTCTCTCTCGGTGCCTCCAGCCTCTCCTCCTCCCCCAATCTTCCCCACACTGCAGCGAGATTCTGCTTCCTCGAACTTTGATTGCTTAGGTTTCCACTGGCTCCATAACCCTCCGTGGTTCCCTATCAATCACTTGCCCTGTCACATGCAGAGCTGGGATTTAGGGTCACTCAAGGTCACCCTTCACTCATGATTGCTCCAGTCTGGTGGGTCTTTTCCAAAAAAACGACGTGCCTGCTGACAGCCAGGGCTGTTTTCCTATTTCTCACTTCCTGTCCATCCAAGCCTTCTTCCTTTAAAAGGCTGGAATCGGAACCCCCTCCTCCAGGCAGCCCTTGTGGGCTTACTGCCTCTTCTCTGCTTTCCCCCTTCCCAAGCAATGGCCCTCTTGTACTGTCCTAGCTTCTCTTGCCCTTCTTTCTCTGCGGCCCTCTCTTGGAGACTTATGGGATCCAGGAACCTGAGGAGGAGAGGAAACACACCAAACAAAACCAAGGGACCATAACAAATGCGTCCAACTGACCATCATCACAGGTACGGAGACACAAAATTACAGATCCCGGGCTTTGATTCTCTAATAGATACTCCACCTGCGACCTGTTTACAGAGTAAACTGTGGCTAAACACGTCCATGCCTGGCCAAAAATCCCTCAGGAATTCCCTTCTCACAGAGCCATCCATGCAGGGCAGGAGGGACAGGGAGCTGGGACATGGTAGCGCACAGGCTGTCTCCACCTGGACAGGAGGCCCCCACAGCAGGGACTCCATCTCCTCCGGTCCCCAGTCTCTCTAGCTCTAAATTAGAACAGGGGCAGAGGCAGGGCCTTGTAACCTTGGTGAACTGGGGCCTACCTGGTTTTCTTTCCTCCCTCCCTTTTCCCTCCAGCAAAACACAAGCACCCCAGGATCCCTGGCTGCGTCCACCCTTCCTGTGGGAGGCCAACACTCTCCTGCTCTGTCCTCTATCATCTTCCTCATCAACAACATGGGGTGGTTCTTTGCTAATGGTCAGTACTGATAACTAATTCATACTAGGGTGTTAATGACTTGTTAACAGTCAGATGAGCTGCTTCTCCCAGGGACATCTGCATTGGAAGGGTCACAGAGCCAAAGTTCTTTGAGGGCAGGAAATTTTGGATTGCCCTCTTTAGTACTTGATAGCTGCTCAATAAGAATTTGATAAGTGGATCAATACCAATTGGCATGAGATGTCTACCGAGGACTTCCTATTGAGTTTTGGGCTTGGCAAGCTCTTACTGGACAGTGGCTATTGTTATTATTTCTAATGGTGCATTATCCAGTGTCAGGAATGGTCTGAGTGGAGAGCCTGGGGCCTGTGGGGACACCACCCCTTCCCTGTCCTCAACATCTGATGCCATTGTGTGGGAATGTGCTGACCCAGATGCCCCGTGGAGAGGAAGCGAGGACAGAGGGAGGAGAGGCCAGCCAGTTCCCTAGTGCGGCCTGACTCCCTATTTTTAGTCACTGATAAAAGTTGTGGACATTAAGTATGCACCAGCTGCATAGGGAGCCCTTTGTATGGATCAGCATGTCATCATCACAGCTACCGGGTTAGAACTCATTGCCCCACTGACAGCTGGGAAAGCTGATGCTCAGAGAGGCCAAGCAAAGCCCCTCTGCTGTGTGATGGTGTGGGATTCGGGTGCCTGGAGCCCGGGCTTCCATCTAAGTGGACACAGGTTCAATGAACCATCTCTGTTTGGCCACATCCCCAACAAAGAGTTTCTCAGTTGGATGCTCAGACGCTGGAACTGGAGTCATCCCTGGGAACGTGGGACTCTCACCCAGACCTCAGAAAACACAGTTTCCGCCAGGCAGGCATCAATGGAGAGGAGTCAGGGGGTGAAGCTGAGTGTTTCAAGCAGGATTTCAGAGGAGCAGAGGAATTTGGGTCAGAAGAGATGGTGAGAGAAGGAGTGTGGGCTGGATAGATGGAGCTTGGCAAAATGAAGATCAGCCCAGTGGGTGAGGCGACCTCCGCCATGTGTGGGAGCAGCAGGGAAGGGGGCTGTGGGATGGGGCAGGGGGCAGCAGGGTACTGGGACTGGCCTTGGGTGCTGCCATCCATGGCAGAGGAACAGCCAGCAAAGCCATTCGGAGGACCACTACGCCAGGACCGTGTCCTAAAAGGCCTTTGGCATTACCCCCCCATACTGTGCCGTCAGCATTGAGCACCATGCTGGGCACACTGTGGGCTGTGGGGGAGGTTTGCCAAAGGGAGAAAGGAAAGGAGGGGCGGGAGAGGCATATACCTGGTGGTCTCTAGTCTGGAGAAGCTTCCTCCATCCTTACAGAGGAAAACCAAGATGGCATGTGATGTGGCCATTAGCAGAACATCACAGGAGCTGAGCACAGAGTCACAGTGCTTCCATACATCCAGGGACAGACTAAGGGATATAGGAGGTGAGCAGGGCTCAGTCCTGGGCTATGCTAGTCCCAGAAGACCTGGGAGGAGGGCAGGAAGTGAGGTGAGAGGAAAAGATGGATATGGAAGATGGAGAGAGAAGGTGGGAAAGCAGGAAGGGAGGGAGAGAGAAATGCTGGTTGATTCAGTAGGAGCCAAGGCAAGATGGTGGGTGGGGAATGAAGTGGAGGCAGGGGAGGGGAGGAAATGGATTCCAGGCCAACCCTGGAACAAGTGAGGGAGAGCACCAACCCAAACTGTCTCCAGGTCCTTCTCCCTACTCTGTCCCACCCAGCCAAGAGCAGCAGGCCACCATGGAGTGTCAGCTGGGATCTTTGAGCCAGGGCAATCTCCAGAGACAGAGCCCACTATGGGCAAATAGGGTGATCATGAGGGGATTAGGGCCCGTCGCAGGAGCCAATAACCCAGGATGGAGGGGGCAGCAGGCAGAGCCTTGGGGCAGACTCCATAGGACTCTCTGCAGGTTGGCATCATGCTCATTGGGTCACCCTCATTGGGGCCTTCACTGAAGCCTGGACTCGTGGGGAGGACCCCACAGGCTTCCTTCTCGGCTGATGCAGCTGGTGTTTGGGCTCAGGTTGACAGCAGCTGAGGACAGGTAGTAAGTACAAGAGCAGATAAACTTTGTAAGAGAGACAGAAACAATGGAATGGACCATTCAGGACTCTTTCTTTGAAATCCCCAGGCCATGGGCTAGATGCTGTCTCCTCTGTCCTCCTTCTAGTGGAGTTTCTGCCCCAACTCCATCCTCCTCTCCTCTTCCTCATCTGTTCAGTGCACGAATGGCTTGCCCCCCACCTCTACCTGCAGCCCCCAACATGCCATATTATGGGTGTTGGAGAAGTGTGAACATCTGGTGTAGAAGCTCATGGCTGCCATGTGTCCGTGGCTGCCTCTGACCTGGGCTGCTCATGTCCCATGCCAAGGACAGGTCCCTCCATCCTATCCTCCAACCTAGACAGGCGCTGCCCTCTGTGGCTTATGTCTCCAGGATGCTGGGGAGGGGGACCACCTGAGTGATCTGCCCCTTTCTGGGAATGGAGGATGCAGCTATGGTCAGAGTCCCCCAGACACATGGTGGCCAGCCTGCTCACAGAAGTGCATCCCTTCTCTGCTTCATGAAGCCCCCAGGAGGAATCTAACTATCCTGAGAAGGTTAATCAGAACAGAGGTGGTAAAGTACCTGTGACACCCCCCTGGAGAGGCTGAGGCCTGGGGCAAATTACCCTATAACAGCAGGTTAATTAGATAAGACCCAAATTACATGAGCAAGGCTTGCAAGCCCAGCAATTTGAAGGTTTCGTGTTGTTTCAGAGGTGGGGAGGGCCTGATCTCTAGCTCAGCATAGAGAAAATGACTTCTTGCTCCCAGGCAAGCCAAACCCACGAATTAAGCCTTGACTGCCCATCCACAAGCCCAGCGCCAAGCACATATAAAGGCACCTGCCAGTCCTCAGCACAGCCAGCAAGCCTTAGCGGGATTCTGCCTTCCTCCTCCTGCATCCACGCTCCATCTCTAGCAGCAACATGAGCCGCCAGTTCACCTGCAAGTCTGGAGCTGCCTCCAAGGGGGGTTTCAGTGGCTGCTCAGCAGTGCTCTCTGGGGGCAGCTCATCCTCCTACAGGGCAGGGGGCAAAGGGCTCAGCGGGGGCTTTGGCAGTCGGAGCCTCTACAGCCTGGGAGGCGCCCGGAGCATTTCCCTGAACGTGGCCAGTGGCAGTGGGAAAAATGGAGGCTTTGGATTTGGCAGGGGTCGGGCCAGTGGCTTTGCTGGCAGCATCTTCGGCAGTGTGGCCCTGGGACCTGTGTGTCCAACTGTGTGCCCACCTGGAGGCATCCACCAGGTCACCGTCAACGAGAGCCTCCTGGCCCCCCTCAATGTGGAACTGGACCCTGAGATCCAGAAAGTGCGTGCCCAGGAGCGGGAGCAGATCAAGGCGCTGAACAACAAGTTCGCCTCCTTCATTGACAAGGTGGGTTTGCTAGGACCTGGGGAATCTGTGAACAGCTCTCCTCTTCTCTTCTTGCAACATGAAATTCTGTTACAGCAGAGGATTGAGGTTAGATGAGAAGAGGCACCTACTGTGAACAAGGCAGGTGCATTCTACCATCAGGGTGACTTTGGAGTCCTGTGTTAAAGTCCCTTAAAATTCTCTGTGTTGTCCACCAAGAGAGAAAGCAGAGGCTACTGGCTGAGGCTTATCGGGAGCACTGGCAGGAGATCCAAATGTAAAAGACCTGGTCCTTACTCTTGAGGGCCAGCTTGCTGCCAGTGCTAAGCCTAGGGTCATTCAGGCTGTGTGCAGGAAAGGCCAATTGGAGGGGATCTCCTGTCCTCCTCCTGTGGCATGCTGATCTTGTCCCTTAGTTATGTGATTGGTGGATCAGAAGCATCAGTGTGTGGTCATTCCAGGTCCTCTGCATTCACGGATGTCGCTGTCAGGGGCATTTGTTTCAGTTAAGGACTCTCTTGAAAGGCAGAATAGTTCCATGGGGAAGAGGTTTCCATAGAGCTGTGAAGTCAGGTCTGGCCTCCCCCCAACTCCTTTGGTGACCAGCTGTGTGGCTTTGAAAAGTTGCAGGTCCTGTCTGAGCTTCCATCTCTTCATCTCTAAAGTGGAGATAATAGTCTCTCTCTTGGGGTTGTGTCAGGTTTAGAAAAGAAAATGCATGTGAAGATCTTGGCACAGTGCCTGGCACATGCAACACACTCCCCCAGTGGACGTTAGCATTACTATCTTTTTTATCTCTAGAAGCCAAGGGAGGGGTGCTGAGAAGGAGAGGAATCCTAGATCTGGAAGAGACCTCAAGGGCTCCTCCAATCCAGAAAGACTCCTGACTTTTTAGGAGTCAGCAAAGGCATGGAGGTCTATTCTGGGCCCAGGGCCATTTGGAGGATGGGAAAGGGAGGAGGCTAGAGGGTTCTGTGGGCCCATGACTGTCAAGCACCAAGGACAAGAGAGCCCAAGTCTGGGCCATGTGGCCATCAGAGCTTACCTTGCTCCTCCCTTCCAACCTGGAGGGGTCTGTCCTGCCCTCTGTTCAGCCTCAGGTGCCTGGGCTGGCTCTGCAGCTTCTCAGTCCTCCAAGTTTTTTCTGGAAAATTAAGGTGTTCAGAGGATTAGGGTCTGGGGGACGGCACTGGACTGACCCTTGGCTGGGCTTGTGGAACCCTGTGGAGGGGGAGTTTCTGGAGATATTGAAAGAAAGATGGACAGGAAGACAGTTGTGTCACAAAGCTGGTCTGTTCCAATGGGGAAGGAGGCACAAAGCCTGCACAATTCCTGAGCAATTTTAGTCTCAGGAGGAGAGCAAACCCTTCACCTCCGCCACCAGAGATGGGCAAATCCTGTCAGGAATCCAAATGGGACACAGTACGCATGTACACTCTGGGGTCCTATGATGTACGTTTGTTCAGTCTTGTGGAAATACACGAAGAATCCAGGGTTGGTTAAACCAAACCAAACACCAGAAGACCTTCTAGAGACAAACTGGTGGACAGTCCTATCTCAACGGTGAATCCCAGGCAGTGTTCCCATGTCCTGTGTTCCTGTGTTGTCATTTGGGGGAACATAACCTTATTTAAATAGTAAACAGATTAAAAGAAATATCATTTTGAAAGCTGTGCCCCCAAAATCAGACAAGAGAAGTATATAGAAATCAAACCCTTCCTGGCTCAGTGGGGGCCCAGTTCCATCTGTCCATCTTGTTCCACATGCCATGCTTGCTCTAGGGAAGGTGGACAGAGGGGGAGAGAAAGGCTAGAAGCACAGATGGAGTTTGGGCCTGATTGAGGGATTTTAAATATTTTTGGCCGAAGCCTCGCTGAGCCCTGACAGTGATGAAAACAGGAGACTTCCTTCTACAGAAGACTCAGCCTTTCAGAAATGTGGACCTGGCCTGGCTCTGTCCTGCTGTTTCCAGGCACACCCATGCCCTCCCGGGTTTGGTCATGGAGGGCTCTGGGCGATTCGATGGATGGGGTATAGTGTCTTGGTTCAATTCTAGACTCCACCAGAAATTAAGCTGTTGGACTATGGAAAGAGGCAAGGCGTCTCTATATCTTGGTTTCCTGGACTATGATTTGCCCACCCCATGTGCTATAGTAAGGGCTGAAGGAGACTCTGCAGGCAGGGTGCTTTGCACCGAGCCCTTGAGTGACAGATGTGACTACTTCTGTGGAGGCTCAACAATAACTGGCCTTGGGTTCCAGGTGCGGTTCCTGGAGCAGCAGAACCAGGTGCTGGAGACCAAGTGGGAGCTGCTGCAGCAGCTGGACCTGAACAACTGCAAGAACAACCTGGAGCCCATCCTTGAGGGCCACATCAGCAACATGCGGAAACAACTGGAGACCCTGTCTGGGGACAGGGTGAGGCTGGACTCAGAGCTGAGGAATGTGCGAGATGTGGTGGAGGACTACAAGAAGAGGTGAGTGAGGAGGGACCCTTTGTCACTCACTGGACACCAGCCCCTGTCCCTCTGAGGGACCTTGGTAGTCACCCCAACTTAAAATTTTTGAAAGTGGGGTGGTGTTCTTGGTCATTCCAAGTAGAATCATCCTCCAAAAAATGCTCCCTGCCCCCAGCCTGTGGCCTGGAACTTGGGGCAAATGTCCAGTTAGCTGGGCAGGGTTGGGGAAACCTTCAGTCAACTTCTCACATTCTCTCCAAGCTCCCGGGTTCTCACTAGCAGGAGGGGGTTGGAAGCATCTGCCTCAGACTGCTCTGAGGAGCAGCCAGGACATGTTCATTGGAGCCTTTGTCATTTGTAATGCTTTGCCCACATTTTAGGGAGCAGCTTGCTTTGTGCTTCCTCTGAAATTTACTACAAGGCTTTTGCCGCACATGCTTCTGCCTCATTTTCCAAACTGGATCTTCAAATACCCTCTTCTTCCAAACTCAATTGCATGCACCTTCTCCAGGGAGCTTTCTGTGCCTGGCTGGCCCCACTGCCCAGTCCTCTGTGGCTTTCCAGTCCCATGCTCTCTGATGGGCACTCTGCTCACTCGGGGTCCTCTCTGGGCAAACAAGGGCTCTCTGCAGAAGATATGAGCCTATGAGCTCTGGCTTCCCGCAGGTACGAGGAAGAGATCAACAGGCGGACGGCTGCCGAAAATGAGTTTGTGCTGCTTAAGAAGGTAGGGGAAGGCGCCAGCATCTGGGGGCTGACGGGGGCCAGGGATGCTGAGCTGGCAGCGTGCTCTGCCACCTGTCCCAAAGTGAGCTGATGCAGAGATAGTGAGGGGAAGGCAGGGACCATGATGAAAGACTGTCCAGAAGAGCAGTGCAAGGGCAGGGAGGGCCATCATGGGAGGACCTGACGTGAGGGAGCTCCCCTGCTGCATGGCACCTGTCTCAGAGGCCACAGGGGTGCCTCTGACAGTGGCCTGACTGGGCCTCCCTTCCTGAGAGGAGAACCCCATTCCTGCAATGGAGCAGGTTCCCTGGGGTGGGGTGCTGAGGTTTGGCCCTCTCCCCTTCTCCATGAGCCAGAAGGAAAGGAGGATGTCTACCTCCCTAAGCGGGCACCGGGTTGGGGTGGATGTCGCCTTCTTAGCTGCAGCACGGTGACTGGGGATGGCTGGGCATTTTTCAGGATGTGGATGCAGCTTATGCCAATAAAGTAGAGCTTCAGGCCAAAGTGGACTCCATGGAGCAGGACATCAAGTTCTCCAAGTGTCTCTTTGAAGCCGTAAGTCTGTCTCTCCACTTCATTTTTTTCTGAGGGCAGCCAGTGGGTAAAACTCTGCTTTGGGGGTTGGGGATGGATGGAAGCCCCAGCTCTCAGGAGACTCCAGTCCGTCATCCATCTCCCATTTCAACTCTGGTAGGCTCCTCAGCCTCCATCCTCTGTGTGGGGAGGGAGGAGTCAGGCTCGCTCTGTGGTGATAGGGGTCTGATTGGACCCAGTAGGGAACTCACTTTGCCCAGGGGCATGGCAGCCTTGGGTTCCAGGTCTCCAAGTTGGGATCACTAGAACTTTGCTCACCTTGCCTGGGTGAGGCTGTCAGTCTCAGACAGAGTCAAGCTGAGAGACCACCCCATTGCCCCTATAGGAGCTGGCTCAGATCCAGTCCCACATCAGTGACATGTCTGTCATCCTCTCCATGGACAACAACCGCAACCTGGACCTGGACAGCATCATCGATGAGGTCCGGGCTCAGTATGAGGAGATCGCCCTGAAGAGCAAGGCTGAGGCTGAGGCCCTGTACCAGACCAAGGTAAGCTGGGCTGAGGTTGGCTGGGGTGGGCGACACCAGCAGGCATGGGGGTGGGCCTGAAGGTGCTCAGAACAGAGGCAGCGTCCAGTTAAGAGTTCATTGCACCCTGGTCCCATGACATCCACAACCTGGAGACTCCAGGTAGTCCCCAGACAAGCTCCCCATATTCATCCATGACTCTGTGCTTTGGGGTCCCAGTTCCAGGAGCTGCAGCTGGCAGCTGGCCGGCATGGGGATGACCTCAAAAACACCAAGAATGAAATCACAGAGCTCAATCGGTTCATCCAGAGGCTCCGATCAGAGATTGACAATGCAAAGAAGCAGGTAAGGGACATTGGCCCATGGTCAAGGGAAGGTGAGAAGGCTGCGTAATAAGCAAGTTGACTGAGAACCTTGGCCTCCCAGTCTCTGCCACCAAAAGAGAGGAGGCCAAGGAGGTTGCTGCCTCCAACACTTGGAGAGTCTCTGGGGGCTCCTCTTTTCTTCCTTCAAGTGCCTGTGCTTTAAAGCTCTGTCACCCAGGAAGCCTCCTTTCCTCCAGGTTGGGCTGGGATCTCCTCCCACAGCCACATGTTCCCAGGTGTCTGTGCTTCACTATACATGTTATGCCTTCTGGAGTTTTCTGATATCTTTCTGTCCTCCCACCCCCACTGCACTGAAAGGGGGCAGGAAGCTGGCTGCTTTGTCCCTCCCCAGGTTCCAGCACTGTGCCTGCACATAATAGCAGCTTAATAAACATTTGTTGTTTTAAAGATTGAGAAGGAAAAATAGGCTCAGGGAATACCCACTGAGGACTATCCGAGGTGGCCCCCAGGAATATAGGAGGCAGTCTCAGCATTAGTAGCTAGGGACAAAGATGCATATATGTAATAAAATAGCAGCAGCATCTATCATTTTATCACACTTAATTACCAAAGACTCTGAGGGGTAATAGTTCCCATCCCCAATGTTACAGATGGGGAAACTGAAGCTCAGAGAGGTTGAGTGGTTGCAAACCTGGTGAGGGGCAGAGCTGTGCTCTGAACCAAGGTCTCCTGACCAGCAGACTAGACCTCCGGTTCCATGCGTTTTCCACTCTCCTCAGGGACCATGAACAACTCAATAGCAGAAAATCAATCTTCTTACTCATTCTGTGTCCTGGAAATAGTATGGCTCTAAATGTCTTTGAACTGAGTGGTGCTCAGGTGGCTGCCACCCCAGGAGGGCAAGATGCATGATTTCCCATCACCACAAACATCTGAGTTCAGGGCATGTGCTAGAGCCCAGGAGAGACTTCCCAGACTCTTCTCCAATGAGAGCAGACATGGGGTGTGCATTGGGTGCAGGTAGGAATCTCTGTCCTGAGGTCTTTAACAATGGGGAGGATTTGAATGGAGATGATGATGCCTTCCAGTTTTCTAACTTCTCATTCTTTGTTTAGGCTTCTAACCTGGAGACAGCCATTGCCGATGCTGAGCAGAGAGGGGACAATGCCCTTAAGGATGCCCGGGCTAAGCTGGATGAGCTGGAGAGCGCCCTGCACCAGGCCAAGGATGAGCTGGCCCGGATGATGCGCGAATACCAGGAGCTCATGAGCCTGAAGTTGGCCCTGGACATGGAGATCGCCACCTACCGCAAGCTCCTGGAGAGTGAGGAGTGCAGGTGAGTGGTGTGCTCTGGCAGGAGGCCCCCAAGGGTTTGGGAAGAACCAAAGGAGAAAACCTAAGATATCTCTATCCTTCTCTCTCTAACAGGATGTCAGGAGAATATCCTTCCCCTGTCAGCATCTGTAAGTACTTATATGCTTTGACCTAAAATTGTGACTGTGCAGACGGGGAAGGACCTTAGTCACCCCTGTGTGTGCAGATGAGTGATCTACGAACCAGAGAGGGAAAAGCCTTGCTGGGTTCACAGAGCCAGAGGGTAGACCCATGGCCAGAGATCAGGTTCCTGGCTCCCACCCAGGTCCCTTTCATCTTTAGCATGCTGTCGCTCTGTTCTCAGGGAATGGCAGCAAGGGATGGCTATTGCCAGGGGAGGGGGGGCTGTTCTATGATCCCCAGGTCTGTGTGAAGCTTGGGAAGCTGAGTTTGCAAATTTTAATCAGACCTGAGCTGGGAAATTAGAGAATGGGGGACCTCAGAGATCAAGCTGACAGTATTGGATCTCTGGTTTTCTCAGCACGGCTTAGAGTCACACCAGAACTTTGGTAAAGTTCTGTCTGTGGGGCAACTAGCAGGGGAGAGAGGTTGAGGGTGGAAGATTAGCAAAGAAGCTAATAGGAGGGGCAGTGAGTGGGTGTCCAGGACAGGTGGGTGCACTGGTGCCTGCACTGAGGAGATGGGCCTCTGAGCATTAATGGGACAAAACTCAGCTGGATTGGAGAGAAGCTGAGCAAGCTAAGGGCAGGATGTAGGGTAAGGTGACTTTGGAATATTCTTCCCATGGGACAGTGTGGCCATGACCCGGGTCCCCTAAGAACCCTGTCTGTCCTGGAGAGAGGAGACCCCAGCCCTGCCCGAGTGGGTGCTGAGTCTGGCTCTCCCTCCGCAGCCATCATCAGCAGCACCAGTGGCAGTGGTGGCTACGGCTTCCGTCCCAGCACAGTCAGCGGCGGCTATGTGGCCAACAGTACCAGCTGCATCTCTGGAGTGTGCAGTGTCCGGGGAGGAGAGGTCAGGGGCCGGAGCAGTGCCAACGACTACAAGGATACCCTGGGGAAGAGCTCTAACCTGAGCACCCCCTCCAAGAAAGGCAGTCGGTAAAGAGGGCTACTCCTGCCCTCTGTCACCCAGGACCCCAGTTCTGGCTTCCACACTGTGCCCCACCCCCTCAACCCTCCTCCACCCTGCTGGTCCTGCTCGTGACCCCTGGTTCTGGCCTTGGCCAATTAATTCACTTCTGCCTGTGTCTGCTGAGCCTGGACAGGTCTGAATGACTGAGCCAGTGCAATTCCTCCAAGCACACCCACGGATTCACCACCCCCTGCTGCTCCAGCCTCTCCTCCTCTGCCAGCTTCTGTCTCAGCACCTCGCTGGGCCTCCAATGGAAGTGCCCTCACATGGTGGGACTTTGTCTCAGCTCCTGCCTCCGCTAGGAGGTGGCTCTCTGTTTAAGAGGAAGAGGACTGAGAACAACTGACCAAGAGTGGCCCAGCCCCACCCCCAGTCTCATGGTTCATTCTGAGTGGGACCAAGCACAACTCCAGGTCTCTCTCTTAACTGTACCCAGAAACGGAGAAGAGGAGACACTGTTCCCTCCCATGTTCTTTAAGACCCTCCCTATTGCATCTCAATAAACAGCACGATCTGAAGGCTTGGTCTCTGAGTGTTTGAAGTATGCATACATGGCACAATTCAGATGCTCACATGAGCATGCACACACACGCACACATGTGCACACATGCATACATGCACACAGGCACACAAGTGCTCCACTATGTTGCCTATGCGGCTTGCATTTGTAGTTTAATTTTCTCCATAGAGCAGCAGCAGAACAAACTGAGCATGTGTGACATAGGAGCTTGGTTGGGGCAGCAGGCAATGGAGTGTGGAGAGCAGAATGGGAGGAGGGGTGGGAGAAAAGGAGGAAGAGGTACAGGAAGGTTGTGTATGCAGCCTGGTTTGTGGCTTTCTGTTAAAAAAGTCAGGATAGGCTATAAGTTTTAGTGATGGTGAAGTTGGCACCTCTTCAGATGCGCTCCTGTTGACCCACTGACATGATGGCCATTCTGCCTGTAAGGAGGAATGCAAGAAGGATGGACAGACAGATTCCTCAGGCCTGCTCTGTCTCTGGCTAGAGAGGGAGTGGAGGCAGAGGAGGGGAGGGAGTTTGTGGGTGATGGGAAGCCAAGGTCTCTAAAGCCAGTGGGCACAAAGCCCTTTGCAGGGCAGCCATGCTAATGGTGCTGTTTGGGGCAAGGGTAAGGGTTTCAGTTACAGAGATGAGCAATGGCTGGGGACAAGAAGAGGAAGCTGAATTGCCAATGGAAGTGGAGGTTCAGAGGAAAAGCCAAATGGGCTGGGCTGGTGGCTAGGATGTCTAAGGTAGTGGCTGTGTCTTGGAGCAAGTCCACAGAGCCAGGTTCAAAATCCCAACCACCCAGGAGGCAGCCATCAGCCAAAGCCCCTGCTGTCCTCAAGCTGGAAGCCAACACCAGCGGGTGGAGGTGGAGCAGGGCGAGCAGATTCGACTTAGTGACAAGTGTGCTTCCTTAGCTGGCAAGGTGAGTGAGGTGCATGTGTGTGCGTGTGTGTTTGCACGTGTGTGTGTGCATGTGTGTTTCCAGCAGTGGGCACAGACCTTGCCATTTTTCAGTGGAGGCCTCATATATGTCTTGCTTCCTCTGCTCCCCTGTTCCCTTTGCAGGAGTAAGGAATGAAATGGGATAGCAGGAAGAACTTTCCAATCAAGGCTTTAAGAAATAGCTAAGTTCTTAAATTTAGAGGTGGAGCCTTGTCTGAATGCTGCTGGTTTATCATGCAGAGTTGGGGAGGGAGTGAAGAATTCTTTCATCACCCTTTTTGACCCAGGGTCACATGGGTTCTCTGGGTGGGGAGGGTGATCCTGGTTTCTGATCCTGGTTTCCTAGAGCTGGAGAGACTGAGTGGAACCTCCCACATGGAGCCCGTAGCAGGTCCCAACTTGAGAGGACTCAGCTGCAAAACAGACCAGGAAGGACTTGGTGGACAATTTGGTGAAGAAATCAGGGCACTGAGGCAAAGAACAGTGACAGGGACTAATAAGCAGAGTGGCCACTGTGTCGCATCTAGCTTATCACCATGGTTATTTGATCATGGCTGCCAAGAGCAGTGGTTCTGTGATCTTCAGGATCCTTTGGTTGTGTACAGATCCAGAGGGAAAGAGCAGAGAGCTGGATTAGGGGTGCTTGGCATGGTCACTGGTAGAGGAAGTGATGGTGTGAATTTGTCCAGGGTGCCTACCTGTCACTTCACAGCTTACAAAGCACTCTCACACCATTATCTGAGAATGGCACTGAGACAGAGGGACTTGCTGCTGTCATTTTACATGTGAAAATATTGAAGATCAGAGTCCCTTCCTATCTAAAAATGCCCGTGCTGAGAGACCCCTGAGGTACCTTGTCTATTTTCTGGCTTTCATGGTGAGGAGGAAAGAGAGCAGTTGCTGGGCTCTGCTCTGCTCACAAGTCTGGACAGGAGCTTGTCCTGGGCAGTGCTCCCACCTGCCTGCCCCTCCTACCTGCCTGCCCTTCCCACCTGGCAGCTTCCAGAAGACCAACCACAGGGTAAATGAGGAAGAGGACTCAGCGCTGCCCTGAGGTTCTGATGCGCTATGGCCTCTGTCACACACCACAGGAATTGCTCTGTTTATTTCACCAGGATAACAACTGTGACTTAGAGACAGCCAAGGCCTTTGTCTAAAGTCAGCTCAGTGGTCAAGGAAAGAGCCAGACTCAGACTCCAGACCCTGTGCTCTTTCCAATACACCCTTGCTAAGATCACACTGAACTCCTTAATGGAAGGGAGATCAAGCCCCCAGGGTGTGTGGGAGACACAGGGACACTCTGGAAGCTTCACGAGTAGAGGATGCTGGTAACCTTTTGGGAGGTGGTTGCCATACAACACACAGGGCGTTCAGTGGGGTCCAGATGGGAGTGCAGGTGGGGTGGAGCAACCCAGGGGTCAGGAGAGTAGCAACCCTAGAGGAGACATAGGACAGGGCTGTGTGGGAAGCATGAAGATACTCATAGATCAGCTCTGCTCCGAACTATTCTAAAAAGATCTCCCCCACCCGCAAGCCTCTGGCTCCCTGAAGTTCAGGAAGAGCAAAAAAAGGAGCAGGGTCTCCAAAGATACCTGAAGCAGAAGAGGAGGGGTTTAGGTTTGCTCTTTGGAAGGTACCAGGCCTATGATCCTTCCTTCCCTTCAGGGGGTGGAGGAATCTTCAGTTGAGGGGGATCTGGGTGCCAAGATGGAGGAGCTATGCAGAGGACTCTCTTCCCAGAGGCCCCATCAAGGCTGGCCTTGGGACCTGGACTTACAATGGAGCCAGTTCTGGTCTCTCCCTGGAGGACACGGGACAGTGGGTGCTCTTTGAGTCAGGCTTGGCTTTGTTTACTTCTGTTGTTTGTTGCTTCCATTTCCTCCACCTCCAGGACTGTGTGTAGGGGCTGGAAATTTCATGCTCCATTCCCACTCATAGGTGCCACAGATGAGCCTCAGGAAGGGCACATGATGGCACCTGGCCCAGCCTCTGACTCTAAAGACATCATGCCTTGTGTTTAGGCACCTGTCTTAACAATTCCTGCCAGCCCACCAACCCAGCTAGTGTGAGGACAAACCAGGCAAAGGCCTGCTAATGTCATCTGGAGTATGAAGTGCCATCCTAAGGCAGGGAGTTAGGACAGTCTCAGGGACTGAGTTTCCCATTGTCTTGAGGAAAGGCTACACTGCAGGCGTGGGCCTCAGACATGTCCATCTTCCTGTCCATGAACTATAACTAGCTCCTTAGAGCTGGCTGCCTCATCACAAGCTGCATGCCCAGTGGGGGAATGTGGCCCAGAGGACCTGTGGCCAAGGCCCAGGTCCTACAAGACCAAGGTGACTCTAGCATTCTCTTGTTGGGCTCACTTGACCTTATGACAGCTCTAGGTCAAAAATCTGAAGTGCTAAAACCTAGACCTAAAAGACATCAAGCAGAGAGAATAATGAAAATCAGCAAGGGCAACTCACATTAATGGGATCTCGTTTGACCTTTTGAATGGTTTTCTATGGGATTTGGGGCTGGGTCAGATTCTGAGGGTACTGGTTGTAGGTGTTGAGTTCCTAGAGTCATGATAAGGAGGCAGTAAGAGATGAGAAGTAGGAAAGCTGGAAACACAGGTGAAATGGGGAAACTTTGCAATGAGGGACCTGAGTAGACAATACTTAAGATGGAATGGGTTACTTTGGGAGACAGACCATAGCCCGTACTGGGGTGTTTAAAAACAGAATCAATAATTCTCATTTAGTGGCTAAAGAGGTGGATGGAGGTTTGGACTAGATCAATGATTCCTAAACTTCAACTTGTATATTAATCTTCTGGTTTCTTGTAACAAAGCCCTTTCTAGCTCAGCAGGTATGGTGGGGCCTAAGTCTATATTTCTCACAAGGTCCCTAGTGATGCTGATACTGCTGGTCCATGGACCTCACTTTGAGTAGCAAAGGATATGATGACATCCAAGGTCCCCTTCCAACCTGAGAACACACAATATTCCAATAACTGAACTATTTCTGTCCCAACTTAGTTACAAAGACCCGTAGGGAATTTCACCAAGAGAGACAAATCCTGGGTAGAGGAAATGAAGGAAATTTGCATCTGAAGCAGGGTTTTCAGATTCGGGGCTTCTTTTCCTTTAAGCTTCATCATTAGAAACAGTGTCCATTTGTTGGGACCACCCCATTAGGGCAGTTGGATATTTTTCTGGAGTTTGGGACTCACTCAGGGAGAGGTGAGTGGGCTGAGGAAACAGTAGGAACAGCAGCTTGGTGGCCTGAAGCTGCAGTTGGCAATGACTCAGAATGACTGACAGTGACTTTCGGTAGAAATGAACTGGGAAGAGAAATGGGACAGGTTCACAGGCGCCTGCTCCACAGTGGGAAGTTTGAACTTGATTTGTAAAATGGAGAGGAGGTAGGGAATCCCTTTAAGCATGCCTAGAGCTGTTTTTCAGAAATCTCATGCTGTCCTTGAGGGTGAGTTGAAGGGGCTGAAAGCCCCTTCTGAGAGGTGAGAAGCCTGGCTGGAGGCTGCATGGTGATTCAGAAGAGACCACCAGGAGGCAGATTCTATACTGTCATTCTGATGGACAGGGCCAGGGGAGAGGAGGACAGAAGAGCTATGAGGGAAGCCACAGGGATAGGAGACTCCACTGGTTATCTGTGCTACCTAATTGTCAACATTCACCATATCACAGTTTGTCTGGGCCAAGAATTCAGGAACCCCTCTGGGTGGTTCTGTCTCAGGGCCCCCATGCTGTTGCTGTCCACTGTTGGCCAGGGCTGCTCTCATGCCAAGGCCTGAGGACTGAAGGGACATCTGTCAAGATGGTTCCTCACATTTTTGATAGAAGGGCAAAGTTCCTCACGTGTGGGCCTCTCCACAAGGGCTGTTGGACTGTCCTCCCAGCATGGCAGCTGGATCCCCCCAAAGTGAGTGACCCAAGGGAGACCAAGGAGGGAGCCCCAGTGATGCTCATGACCTGGCCTTTGGAAGTCATGCTTTGTCATTTCCACAGTATTCCACTGGTTATGCAGGTCAGTCTCATCCAGTGTGGGGAAGTTACACAAGGGCAGGAGTGCCAGTGCCTGTGGGTGATGAAAGGGTAGGAATCAAGGAAGACACCAAGGGGCCCAGCTTAGGCGACCGGTGGGCACTAACATCATTCACGGCCAAAGGGAATGAAGGAGGAGGTTCAGCTTCTGGAGAAGGGGCATGTTATTTTGGGTATGTTGAGCTGAAGTGCTGTAGCACATCAAGCCAAAGTGTTGAGTATGTGGTTGAATAAAAAGAAAGGACAAGTGCTTCTTGAAGAGTGTATGAGCAAGGCTTTCAGTGACCAGGTGCTCTGAGGTGCTGGTGGAGACCCTGCTGCAGAGCTTCCTGTGCTGGTCTGAGTTTTCTGGAACTGTCTGGTGGTCCTGTCAATGTCCCCTGAGGCTGGGTCCCATGGCCAGCCCAGCCTGGCTCTGATCTCTGTCATGTCACCCATCCCTACCCTCTACATGACTTGACTCCACTCCCTGGTTGACTCGTATCAAGCCTGTCATGGTATGGTTTTTACTTCCATGATTAATCAAGTACTTTAATAGCTTTTAAAAATTGGTAAGTTCTAGGATTTGGATTTGGGAGGCATTAACATGTATAGACAGAGTGTGTATGTGGTGAGGTGATTTGAGGGCCTAGACAGAGTCTTGGGGTACAGGTAGGTGGATGGGAGGGTCCAGAAAAGGATACTGGGTGGGAGAGTTCAGAGAATGGCTAGAGAATGAGCAGGGGAACTCGGGAATCCACAAAGGAAAAAGACTCAGGAGGAAAATGTTCACGAGGGCACACATTACAGAAAACTCAAGGAAGGTAAAGGTGCAGAGTGCTTTGGATTTAGCAAAGGGTATGGGTAGCAAACCTTTGCCCAAAGCTCATGGGAGAGTTGGGGCAAAGGTTGGTTGAAGTAGAGTCGAGGATGGGGTGGCATGAAGTTGACTGAAGATGAAGGGAAGGAGAAAGAAGGGAGAGGAGGCAGAGTGAGAGGGGCCCACAAAACATGGCTACCGAACACAATTGGTAGAGAAAGGGAGGTTGGAATACTTGGTTGGAATGTATCGAGGTCTTGGAACAAGGATCTACAGATAGGATCAAGAGATTTTTGATGGTAGGATGAGCTCTGAAAGGGACATGGGTGGGGCGCTGAGAAAACTCTCAACTTCTCTGAGTCAAAGGCTTGGCCATGTGCTGAGCATTGGTGGTGAGGAATGGGGCTTAAGCAAAAGGTGAGGGGCAGGGAAGGGAGCTGATCCCAGCTGTGTAAGCGGTCATGGTGCAGGCTTCTAGTCCTGCCTCCATGGCTGTCCCACTGTGCTGCCTTCCTCACCTCCCAGTTAAGCTGTGTTCTGCTGAATGAGCACAGGAGAGAGAGAGTCCATTATAGTCTTTGCATTTAGGAAGCTTCTGGATCTACAGGAAAGAGGAGTCACTCAGGAAGGCTATAGCTGGAGGAAAAACTGGTGCTAATGGAAGAAGTCTGTGAGCACTCACAGAAGATGAATCCAGAATGGGTGCCTCAGGGTGCTGCAGATGTAGAGCTGTGTCCCACCCCAAAGAGCCAGAGCCAGGACCTCAGTCATTTAAACAGGCTGCCATAGTGGGTCTGCCTGGGATGGACCTGGTATCTCCCACTCAATCTCTGATAACAGAGAGGATCTAAAGTGTCAGCAGGTCCATCACCAGATATGACAGAGATGCTGGGCATTTCTTGGGCTGGAGACAGAGACTGGTCCAAGACAGCGCTAGAAACAGTCAGATGGCTTTATTGGGTAAGAGTGGACTGTGCAAAATGAAGCCTGGAACAGGGCTGATGGGCAAGGGCAGAGCTAGAAGTATCCAAAAGGGGACTGTGGTTGCCATGACTGCAGGAGAAGAGAGGAGGAAGGTGACCCTGGTTTGTTCACTGCACAGTCCCTTCCTCAAGTAGGTAGTGAAGGGTCATGATGCTTGACGTGTGCCCTTTGCTTCCAGAGGACTCTTTTCTCCACTCCTCTTCCCTGGTCCTTTTAGTCAGCTCTCCTAGTACCAATGGCCAGGAACTGAGCTGTCTTCATCTTTGTATTCCCTGCCTGGCACACCGTGGCACTCAGCACAGCCTGGAGGACTCCTTCTCCTTCCCGCAGGGCTCTTGACTTCAGGCTGTCATTGTGGATATTGATAAGAGCCAACCCTAGGGACAACTCACTGTGGGCAGTCCACAGATGGCCCAGTCAAGCCAGGGCCACTAGGGTGACTGGGCATGCTGCTCATAGACATGAAGGTTGGTACCCTCAGGACATCTGTGGAGGGTGAAGAGAACAAATGAGGTCCCACAAAAGAGGTGGCTGAGGGCCTCTCTGCCTTGACCCCTGCTCACCTCCTTTCTGCACCCGTAAGGCCCTGTCCCCACAGCCTCCTCTTGCATCCAAGGCGAATGCCAGGGAGGGGGATGGGATTGATGTTTGTGGAGCTCTCCCATGGGCTGGCCCTCTGCACCTGCGTCATCTTTCTGAGGTGGGTGTTCTATTCATAAGACAGACGGACCAAGTCCAGGGCTGTGGAGCCAGGATCAGTGAGGTCTGTCTCTCCAAAACCCACACCCTCTCCACGTTACCACTTGCCTCCCAGGATGGGAGCGGACTGCTCCTGCCCACCCAGCTGCTCCCATTTCCATCCTCCCCTGACACCTGTGGGCTCTCTGCCCATTTTCTGTTAGAACTTCTAGCATATTCTGTCAGCTGAAGCCTGGTGTCTCCAGGTCTTGGACATTGGGCTGGGCACCCTTTTCCTGGGTTTTCCCACTGCAGGCTGCCTGCAGAGACTGTGGCCTGTTGCCACCTCTAGGGCACAGAGGCACATCCTGTCATCGATTGGGGATGTCAGGGAAGTACCTGGCTCCCAGCTAGACTTACCCCCCTTGAGGCCCTGGTGCAGGTGGTCAGGGCTGTGAAGGCAGCATTGGCCTGAGCAGAAGCCAACAGGAGGGGAGACAAAAAGCGAGCTGGGAGGAGGTGGTGGTGGTGGGCTGTGGGGTGGGGCTGGTTGGAGGAGCTCTTGGGAGGAGAGGGGCCAAAGCTGGCTGGAGCATTTTACCTGAGCTCTGGGAGAAGAAGCACCAAGACCGGTGAGAAGGAGCCAGAGAAGCAGGAAGGAGTGCTGTTTTTTAGACCTCAGTGTGGAGGCTGAGTGTGGCTGCTTTGCAACATCCTGACAGAGGGCATCCCTCACTTTTTGAGGACATTTTACATCCTGGCCTTAGGAAAGTTCTGCCTAGTGTCTGGATTTTCATCTTCCAGCTGCACAGAATCTTGCACCCTGCCTATTATTCACCACACTGCTCAGCTGAGGACTGCCTCGTACCCTTCAGCCCTCGGCCTTCCCAGAAGCCCAGAGTCTCAGGTCCTGTAGCCTGACTAGTGTGACCTTCTCACAACACCAGCTCAAGGACAGATGACTTCTCCAAGCCCAGGTTTCTTTCTGAGCTATTTTTTGTTCTCTCTATTCTAGACTTGAATATGATTATGGTTCATTGTTGGGATTAGTGGAAGGGGGGAAGGCCCAGGACTGAAGGATGGGCCACAAAACAGATGTTTCAGGGGCATAGATGATCCGGGGGCTGTTTGCAGTCATGAGACTGGGAGTGGGAGCTGTGCATGCTCTGGGAACCAGTGGCCCTCCCTTGGTCCTGACTTTTTGTGGTTTGAATAGACCTTTGATGGTCTTGGAAACCAGCCAAATCAGGAGAGAGGGGCCTCTATGTTGTCATGGAAAATTCCCCAAACAAATAGAAGGTGGATGAATCATAACATCCGACAGCCCCAGGGTGGATGAGACAAGGGTGGGTGGTGGGAAGATTCTTGTTCCATTTTTTTACCCCCAAACAAGCAAGCAAGGAGAGTATTGGGGAAAGGGGCCCATGTGGGCTGAGGCAGATTTGGAAAAGAGGTTGATGGGAACACCACATCTTTTCTTTTTCTTTCTTTTCTTTTCTTTTTTTGGTAAGAGGGATTGAACCCAGAGGCACTTAACCACTGAGCCACATCTCCAGACCTTCTTTATATTTTATTTCGAGACGGCTGAGTTGCTCAGGGCTTTGCTAAATTGCTGAGGCCGGCTTTGAACTAGCAAGTCTTCTGCCTCAGTCACCTGAGCCTCGGGGATTACAGGTGTGTGCTACTACATCCGGCACACCATATCTTCTGAAGCCAGAAAGAATAGGATGTCCCCTTTGCATGTCCCTGGAAAACCAGCCCAGCCCCAGGTCTCTCTGGGTCTGGGGCCACTCAATCCATATTCATGGGTAACCGAGAGCATCTTCCCAAGTCAGTGGGAGGTAGTTGACCCACTTCCTTGAGCATCCTTCACAGTCTCCAGGCATCATGGGCGCACTTGAATATCTGCTCCAGCCCATCCAGCTGTGCAGGGAGCAGGCTAAGCAAGCCCCAGGGGGGCTCTGGGCCACTGGGGGCATACCCTGAGCCCGCCATCAAGTAGGTTTCAAACCTGATGGTGGGGAACCCAGTCTTTTTTTCCCTCCAAAATGGAACACTAAAAAGGCAATAATTTCCACTGACTACCTTCATCATTTCATAAAAGGAAGGGACAGTTTAGCTGTAGGAAGGACACTCTCCAAGTGAGTTCAGTCCTTTGGAGGGTCAAGTTAGCCGCTTGAAAACCACCTGAATTGCACGGCGTCTCTTCAACTGCTCCACATGAGTGGAAACACACCAAGCCTGGCACTGTCTCAGCATTTATTGTGCCGTCTCTTTATGCCCCAGTGTCCTTACTTAAGCAATGGAATAAGGCCACATTGTCAACCCATGAAGTTTAGGAAATAATCAAAAGGGACAGTGGAGGGGAACACACTGAAAAACATGAGCTGACAAATGCTGGCAATGACAAGGCTAGTGGGGACCACTGACTGGGTGTCCCTGCAGAGTCAGTGTTGGGGGTGGTGAGGGCGTGGTCTCTGGCCCCTGAGGCTGCCATTCTCTGAAAGTCCATTGACCTTTCTTTCTGCATCTTTTTCTTCCTCTGCAAAAGTGAGGATGATAACAATAACAGTGATGGTAATAATTACTACTTCCCAGCATTGCTGAGGTCACGACAGAAATGTCAGTCACAGAGCCAGAGCTTGATAAATGTTAGCTATACTTGTAATAAAATTAATATATAATTGTATAATTAATTAACATAATTAATACATACTGTTATTATGATATAATTATGATATATTGTTATAATTTATAATTTATTATTATTATTATTGTTATTATTATTAGATACAATGGCAGCTACCCAGGGAACTGTGGGTAATTTTTAGGGTTCACTGGGGACCCTGGTCCTAAGTAGATTTCCCAGCAACCAGGATGCTTGCTTGTCTCCTCCCCCTCCATCTTGGGCCCCAAACT
This sequence comes from Glaucomys volans, assembly GCA_020662805.1. Classification (NCBI taxonomy): domain Eukaryota; kingdom Metazoa; phylum Chordata; class Mammalia; order Rodentia; family Sciuridae; genus Glaucomys; species Glaucomys volans. The sequence goes on along the minus strand of JAJEJO010008356.1, from coordinate 9,502 downwards.
TATATATTTTAGCCCATGTTTCAGAAACTGCCTCTCTAGGGACAGATCCAGAGCTCCAGAGCCCCTGGTCTCCTCCATCTCTCCCCACCATAGTGGAACTTTTCCCTCTGTGTCTCCCTGAACCCAATCCCTGGAATCACCCCCAAAAACCTTGCCTCGCTCCTGACATGTATAGTTGCTAGTTTGTGAATTGCTTTAACAGGATTGCTAGTTTTAGTCTTGGTCAGCGTGTCTGTTTCATCCACAAGGTCCCTGGTGGACAGAGCCAGGTGGGGAAGTGCCCTCCTATGCCAAGTCCAGGGAAGAACTGCTACAGGTTCAACCAGGGACTTGCAATGATGGTGGGGTCCTCAGTGCTCTGAACCCCACTCACAGGCACCTGGTTCCCTCTCTGTGGCTTGGTTGCCCCGCTGTCTTGCTCCAAGCTTGTCTTTGATGGAGCTGGGAATGTGTGGCATACAGGCTGGAGACCTAGTCACCAACTGACATCTGGGGCCAGGTGTGGCAGCAGCCACGACCCAATGGCATGAGCAGGCAGGTGGATTGGGCTAAGAGCCAAGCCCCAGGAAAAAAATCTCTGTGGCACCATAATTGACTTTCCAGGGTGGGTGACTAGAAGCTGGAGGGGAGCCAGGGGAGACTAATGAAAGGTTCCTGAGTGGAACAAAGGCAGGAGGGGGAGGGGAGCAGGAGGGGCCTCTGCTCCACATCTCTGAGGTCCTGCAGATTCAGAAAGCGAAGGATGGGAGGGGTGGTCTCCCAGTGCCACAAACAGCAGGACCTGGGGAATGAGCTGTGAGGTAGCAGGCGGGCTGGGACATGGCTGCTGGTAACTGAAGTATGCTGGTGAGCTCAACAACTGACTCTCTGGAAAGTGCCAACTATTTAAGATAGTCCCCGACTTACAATGGCTTGACTCTACCATGGTGAGAAAGCAACGTGCGTTCAGTAGAAACTGCACTTTGAATTTTAAATTTTGTTCTTTTCACAGGCTGGTGATAGACCTGTGAGCATAGCAATACGGCTGTAGTTTAGACCTTAAACATTCCCCAAAGGGCCATGTGCTAAAGGCATGTCACCAGCTTGTGGTGCTGGGAGGTGGTGGAACATTTTGGAGTTGGGAACCACTTGGAGGAATTTAGGTCACTGAGGACATGTCATTGAAGGGGATGCTTGGATCCCTGTCCCTTCTTCTCTTTCTCTTGCTTCCCAGCAGCCAGGAGATGAACAGTCTTGGCCCTCTGTCACACATTCCCACCTTGTCCCAGGCCCCAAAACGAGCCAATCAACTATGGCCTGAAAACTCCAAAACTGTGATCCATAATAAACCTTTCTTCCTTGTAAGTTGATTATCTCAGGTATTTTGTCACAGCACTAGAAAGGTAACTAACACAGATATTCTCGCAATGCTGGGTATGACAGTGAACTGCAACTCCCAGTCAGGCACATGACCAGAGGTTCAATAGCTGATACTCTTCGGTGCACTGCACTAGGAAGTTGTGATGTTTGTTAGGGTAGATGTATTAAATACATTTTTTTTTACTTAAAATATTTTAAACGTATAGTGAGTTTATGGGAGGTAACCCCATTATATATAGAGGTGCACCTGTATGTGTGTATAGATGTACATATAAACAGAATCATATTTGTGGACATAGTTTTGCTAATATATTTATTATATAGCACACAATTTACAAATAACAAAACATTTAGTACTCCCTATTGCAAACTCTATAGAGTCAAGTGAGTCTCACAAAATGCTTTCAATTGTTTTTTTGCCAAACCTATAACCCCCACTGGGCTGTGGTTGTGACTGACAAATGAATACAGCTCCCACACAGGTGCTGGCTCATGTTTTCATTTTAATAATTAAGATGAAAGCACAACAATGAAGATGGATGCTGGAACTTCACTTGTTCTTCAATAATGAGAGCAACTTCTTTGCTGAGTTGGATAATAGTTTTTGAGTACTGGAAGATGACTTCATCAAAAACTGTTTTTGGTTATTTGCAATGTAATGGCAGCAGAAAAAAGCACACTTAAATTGAATCTACATTATAAACATTTCTCCATGATAAATAAATCTAGACAGAGCTGTCCAATACAAAAGCAATGCAAGCCAGAGATAGTATTATCTTCTAATTACCACAGGTAAAATCAATTCTAACAATAGATTATACTTGACCCGATCTATACAGAATATCATTTCAATATATAATCAATATAAACATTTAATGATGTACTTTACATTGTTTTTTCCATACTAAGTTTTCAAAATTCAGCATATAATATAAATTTATGACATATCTAAGTTTGGATGAGTCGCATTTCAAGTGCTCTGCTAGCTACGTGGGCAAGTGCAGCTCTTGATAATCAACAAAACATAAATCAAGCTCTGATGTGTATTTGCCAATTCCCTTGGTGATCACGATTCCCTTGAAATCACAATGATTTCAAGCAACCAACATGATGTCACTGATCACAGAGATGGAAAGAGATGAGCAGCATTTCTACTGTACATTATTTCTATTGTACATTATTTCTATTGTACAGTATTTTACTGTATAGATGTGAATAACCTCAGCAATGTGGATGATAATGAAGAGTAGTCAAATTAGAAAGTGAAGAGTTTTAAGCATATCTTCTCTTTGTTTTCATGTAATTACATAATTAATTTGAATTATGGCTAATAAGCTTATAATACATTTTCTCTTAATTGTTCTAATTAGTTATACATGACAGTAGAATGCACTTTGACACATCATACATAAATGGAGTGTAATTTCTTATTCCTCTGGTTGTACATGATGTAGAATCACATCAGTCATGTAGTCATATATGCACATAGGGTAATAATGTCCAATTCATCCTCCTATTCGTCCTACTCCCTCACTCCCCTCTGCCTTACCCAAAGTACCTCTATTCTTCCCTAGCCTCCCCCACTCCTTATTGTGAATTAGCATCTGCAAATCAGAGAAAACATTTGGCCTTTGGTTCCTTGGGGTTGACTTATTTGATTAGCATATTCTCCAGTTCCATCCATGTACCAGCAAATGCCATAATTTCATTGTTCTTTAAGGCTGAGTAATATTCCATTGTGTATATATACCAGTTTCTTTATCTATTCATTTATTGAAGGAAATCTAGATTGGTTCCATAGTATAGTTATTGTGAATTGAGCTGCAATAAACATTGATGTGGCTGCATCACTGTAGTATGCTGATTTTAAGTCTTTTGGGTATAGACCAAGGAGTGGGATAGCTGGGTCAATTGGTAGTTCCATTCCAAGTTTTCTGAGGAATCTCCATACCACTTTCCATAATAGTGCACCAATTTGCAGTCCCATTAGCAATGTATGAGTGTACCTTTTCCCCCACATACTCGCTAACATTTATTGTTGCTCATATTCTTGATAATTGCCATTCTGACTGGAATGAGATGAAATTTTAGAGTGATTTTGATTTGCATTTCTCTCATTGCTAGTTATATTGAACATTTTTTCATATATTTGTTGATCAATTGTATTTCTTCTTCTGTGAAGTTCTATTCAATTCCTTAGCCCATTTATTGACTGAGTTATTTGTTTTTTTGGTGTTGAGTGTTTTGAGTTCTTTATATATTTTGGAGATTAATGAACTATCTGAGATGCAGGTGGCAAAGACTTTCTCCCATTCTGTAGGCTCTCTCTTCATATTATTGATTGTTTCCTTTGCTGAGAAGAAGCTTTTTAGTTTGAGTCCATCCCATTTATTGATTCTTGATTTTACTTCTTGTGCTTTAGGAGTCTTGTTAAGGAAATCAGATCCTAAACCATCATGGTGAAGATCTGGGTCTACTTTTTCCTCTGTTAGGTGCAGGGTTTATAATATTCTTGCCCATTAACCTTGCTGCATCATAACACTGGTCAGAGATAAAAACATGGGCAGGTCTTCAAATTGGACATATGGGCTTTGGGCAGGGATCAAATGGAATGTATCTTTGGTTAGATTCTGGCCCTCAGAAGTCTTTGGTCTAAAGGAGATATAGATGCCCACAGCAGCAATAATGTGTGCAAGCTATAATGGTGACCCTGAGGATTGCAGAGCCCAAAGGTGGCAACATCAAAGGGTGGGTTTCAGATCTGGCTCTGTCCCTAAAACACTGTCTCTTTTCCTTGTCTGAAGAAGAAAAGAGAAGGTTGGGTTGGGTGAAGCTCCAGACTCCCTTACAGCAGTTTCCAAGGTAGACCTTCCAGTGTGGTGAGTGAGAGTTGTAGCTTCCTGAATGAAGTGGCATTTGAATTGGACTTTAAAAAATGACCTTAAGGGATAAAGTGGTGGGAGAAGATAATTCCAAGTGCCAGGAAAGGTGAAGGCAAAATGAAAGGATCTAGAACATACTAAGTTTGGGGAAGAAAAGACTCTGGTGTAACTGCAGAATCAGGAAGAGAAAAGAGGATATGTACCAGTTTTAAGGGTGGGAATGATCTTAGAGATCTACTAGGCCAGGACCTCAGATGGGGAACCTTGGCTCAGAGAAGTTACATAGTTTGCCCAAGGCCACACCTCTAGCTGGATGAAGAATTGGTTCTATGTGAGTCTACCTGGATAAGGATGTGTCATTTGTGCCTTATGTCCAAACTCACACATTCATGTTGTTATTCCAGATAGCAACTATTTCTAGATATTTGGATCTAGGCTAATAATTGATGAAAACAAGCTGAGGTCTTTTACCAGATATGAAGATGTTTGGGTCCAGGACTCTCAAAAGGGAATATGAAGCGAATACTATGAAAATCCTAAGAACAAAACCAACAAAAACTGATGAAACAATTAGCTTCCATTCACCTCTGATAAAGGGTCTGGTTGGGGGTCCAGCTCTGCCTCAGTTGTCCTTGGGAGAGAAAGAGACCCGTGGCTGCTTCCCTGCATCTCAACCCTCAGGCCAAGGGTTGAGATGCAGGGAAGCAGAACCCAGCAGTGAGAGCCCCAGGCAGAACCAGCAGTGAGAGCCCCCGGCAGCCCCAGGCTGCTCCCATCTGCCCCCACCTGCTCCCTACCCTGAGACAAGGCCCCCCCTTCCAAAAGGTAGGGGTGTTTCTTTCCTATGGGGTCCAGGCTCTGGGTCTTCACAGACTCACTTGGCAGGCCAGGCATCAATGGAGTACTTACTTGGGGACTCCTCATGATTCCAGGCCTGACCATGGCAGGACAGATGGAGATCCTAGCTCTCAGCTTGCAACCGGTCCCTGACTTTGTCCAGATTAGACAGCCAAGCTCGAAGTACAACATGCACCGAGCCTAGAGGTGTGCCCCCCAGGAAGGCCATCTGCTCTCTGAAGGGCTGCCTGGGTGAGGCCTATGCAGGCATGGACTTGGGCTGGGGTTGCTGGGAGGGGATTCTGGGGTTGTAGTTCCCTGAGGGACTCTGGAAGTGGGTGTAGCTCCAAGTAAGCTGTGACCCTGAAGACTGCTCACTCCAAGGGGAGAGGGTGTCTGGGAGGGTCTGGGGCAGGGCCTCCCTTGACTAGGTATAAGGACCCTGTAGATACAGGACCCACACTCACAGTAGCAGCCAGAGAACTTGGCACCTAGGCCAAGCTCTAGGTGTCAAAATACAGGAGGATGACATGGGAAAGGGGAGGGTCAGAGTCCATCAGGGAGATGGGAATGGGAAATAAGTACAGGGATAATGAGAATAACTATTGCTTATTGGTGCTTTCTTCTGTGTCAGATCATGACCTAGGTTCGTTAGGGATATTTCCTGATCAATCCTCTTCAACAACCCTGTTAGCACCCACATCTTACATAAATAAGGGGTCAGAGGGACTATGAGACATACTTAGGGTCTCCAGGCAGGAGCCTACATTCTCCCATCCTGGTGGTGAAGAGCGCAGAGAGGGCAATTTCCTGGCTCCCACTTAGGTCTCGCATCTGGTACCTAATGACACAGAACCAAGTCCTGGAGCAGTGAGGACCCTTAGGGCATCCAGAGGAGTTGGGGACTCTATGTGACCAATGATAAGGGCCTGGGAGGGGCAGGGTGAGTGGCACTGGACTCAGCACTATGGACTGGGCAGGAACTGCCAGAGTGGATCAAGGCCAAGCAGGGCCCAGTAACTAGGGAGAGGCAAATACCTTGAGGTGAGAAGCTTTCCAGTTTTCTCCTGGGTCGTGCCAATGGTCAGTGAGTGTTCTTTCCAGAGCTTTAGTACGTACTCCCTATGGCTGGTGGGTTTTCCTCAGTCACCCTCTAGCTCCCGACACACCCCTGGGCCTCCTCCTACCTCTACCTGGTTGTTTTGACTGCCTGCTTAGAGGCTGCCCTTTGCTGCATCCACTCTCTCACCCTCTGTAATTCGACTTTCTAAGTGCTCATTTGTGGTTTTCACACATTCAGTCATATAATTACAGAAACACACAGGCCACCTCCCTGACCATGGGCCAGAGGTACCTACCTGTCCGTCCCAGTTTGCAGCTGGATATTCGAGGCCGTAAAGCAGCCTGGATGCAGCCACTGAGTGCCCCTTTCCCCTGAGTGCTGCAGAGGAGGACCCTTGCTTGTTGGGAGAAGAAGGTGACATCCTAGTGTGAGGCTGGACAATGTACATGGTACCCAAGAAACAGAGGCTTCTGTTCCCCAGGACCCTTCAAAGGGGAAACCTGAGCCCTGCTGGGCAGGACAGGGGCAAAGGCTCGGTGGGGGGCGGGGGCAGAGGCAAGTGGGGACATGGTGAAGTGGTGCTTCCCAGAGGGGGACACACAGCACTGTGGCACACCACATCATCTCAGGCCAAGAGTCACAGCCTATTTTACATGAAGTTATTTTTATGCACCTTAGGAAAAGTGTAATCCAGTAGTTAACAGAGTTTTCTTTTAAAGCAATTATGCTAGGTAGACTCGTAAGCTAATTTAAAGAGAAACTACTAAGGATAGTAACAGTACAGGTGGTTTGTAAATATGGTCCAAACTCTAATGGTGGCACTCCAGTGACGATAGCTTGGGAAATATTTAAGGGATTACATAAATATTAGAGGAGGCCAGAGGGGCACCATCTGGAGAGGCCAACAGGCCCAGGCCAGAGGGATTGGCTAGGAGGCTGGCAGACTGCTCCAAAGAGCTGGGAGAGGGTGGTGGGGGTGGACACTGCGGAGCAGATAGCTGGGGCCGTAACTGTGTTATTCTCCCCCAGAATCACTGTCCTTGGAATTGGGGGTGATGGCTAAGAAACATCCCCAAATGAAGGACTGATTGCCTTTTGCATAGCTCCACAGAGCAGGATCATGATGTAGAAGTGAATGTTGGAGGGAGGTTGATTTTGGCTCATAATGAAGCTTCCAGCTGGTGTCTAGAGAGACTGGGGGCAGATCCCCCAACCCCTTCTTCCCAGGGAGGATAACAAGACTCTCCAACAAGAGGAGGGGAAGGAGACAGAATCACTGTGCTCTCCCTCAGGCTGAAGTCTGGAACCAGGTAGCTGGCTGGCTATTGTCTCTGAGAAGTAGCTTTGCTTATGAAGCTGACCAAAGACTAGTTCTGTGTCTAGGACCAGGATGAGTGAGGGCAAGGAGTGCAGACTCCAGGAAACCTGGTAGCAAGTGTCCTTCTCTTGGCCCTCTGAAGTGTTTCAGATGCAGACGCCACCTTGGACATCTCGGGATTTCTGTGTGTGGAAAACAACTGCAGCCTGGACCTGAGAAGATCAGCCAGCCTGCTGCCTGTCCCAAGGCTGGGCATGAGCCCTAGTCCCTGACTGAGGCAGAGAATTCATGGTCCTGCAGGTCTTCAGAGGCCCTGCCCAACTGATTCATGAGCTGGGGCCCAATTTGATGTGAACCTGATATTTGGGTATTAGAACATCCATACTGGATGGTATCCTCAGAGAGCAAACTCAAGATATCACTCTGTGCCTTCCACTCCATCAGGGACTGTCCCCTTCAGTGGCAGAGTGAGATCAGCCATGCTCATTCCCCTGGACCTATAGAGAGGGTGCAGTTGTGGGAAACCTCCCGAGGGTGTAGGGTCAAATGGAGGGCGGGATTTCTGAGCAGTCCAAGCTATTTCCAGGTCAAATATTTTCTTGTGCTCCCAGCTGAGGTCATGACCAGATAAATTTATCAGGCAAGGCCCTTTTCTCCTCAAAGAGGAGGGTGTCCACATTCTAACATGCAGGGTAACCCTGTTCTCTGCCAACAAGAAGGTTGTGGTTCTTGGGAAGATGGGTAGAGCCCATTCCTTCTGTGTGGAGTCTGGGCCTTTCTGGGGAAAGGTGGGCAGAGTTGGTTTGCACTGTCTCTCCACAAGGAGCAGGACCACTTGGGAATACCTGTGTCTCTTCACCAGGCCGACATCCTTGGGAGGTGTCAGCCTGGTGTCATATTCCAGGAGAGAATCTTCCCTGCAAATAGACCTCCTGCCTTCCTGGCCTCACCAGAATAAGAACCTGTGGTGGCAGGTAATGGAGGAAGAACACGGAGCTGACAAAGGCTGTTATGGACAGTCACTTGGTCATAAAATGAGGTCACTGAGCTGCTAAGAGACCAATTCCCTCAAGGAAAGGCTGGCAAGGTGGGATACTTTTCACCAAGCAGGCTGGACCCACCACAAGTGGCAAGATCCCAGGTGGATGGCTTGCTCCCATCAGAAGCCACAGTGGGTGGGTCCCTTCCAGCCCCAGTTCTTCCCGCCCTTGGCCAGAAGGAGAACTGAGCCCGTACATCAGCTCCGGCACAGCTGCTGCTCACCCCTGGGAAGAGGGAACTTGGAGGGATGTGGAGAGATCAGTACCAGACTGGGAACTTGGGGTTCTCAGTCTGAGACTAGCAGAGAAACCCCAAATGCATAGACACCGCAGGGCAGTAGACACACATGCAGCTGAGGAGCCCCATAGAGGGCGAGGGTAGTCTCCTCTTTGTTGTTTGCCAGGGCCTGGTGGAACAAAATGGGGCCTGGGACACCTGTGGAGATCAACAGTGGGACTCAGCAGGAGGGCAGCATTCTGGAGAAGAGCCATGAAAAGAATTCAGGGATGGGCAAGGGAAATGACCTTGAAGCTGGGGGAGAGTGACCTGAGTGTGGAGGATAAATACCAGACTCTCTCGGAGAATCATAGGAATCTAGTGATGGTTCCCCATCACTTCTATAACAAATGACCCAAGGCTCAGTGGGTAAAAGTGCACAATTTTATTATGTCACACATCTGGAGGTCAGAGTCTGGGATAGGGTTCTCTGGGTTAGAGTCAGACATTGGCAGGGCTGCAGTCCTGGAAGCTCCAGGGCAGAATCTGCTTCCTGGCCCTTTCTAGCTTCTAGAGGCTGCCCACAAACCTCAGCCCATGCCTCTTTCCTCCCTTCCTCAAAGGCAGCAACAGCAGGTCAACACTCCAACCTTCTCTCCTGCTTCCCTCTTGCACGGTTAAGGTCCCTTGGGATTCTACTGGGCCCACCCAGATACTCCAGGATCATCTCCCGATTTAAAGGTCAGCTGATTAGCAACCTTAATTCCGTCTGCAGCCTTAATGCCC
>JAJEJO010008347.1:0-18358 GCA_020662805.1 Glaucomys volans | reverse complement strand
AGAGAGAGAGAGAGAGAGAGAGAGAGAGAGAGAGAGAGAGAGAAAGGAAGGGAAGGGAAGGGAAAGGAAGGGAAGAGAAGGGAAAGAAAAATCATCAATTGACTACAAATGCTTAAATTCATTCTGTGCTCTCTGTTCTGTTCCATTTTCTATGTCTATTTTTTTTGTCAGAACCATGCTGTTTTGATTATTATAATTTTATATAGATTCAGAAATCAAACAGTGCGATACCTCCAGGTTTATTATTTTTGCTCATAGTTACCTTGGTTATCAAGGGGTCTTTTATAGTTCCATGTGAAATTTGTGGCTACCTTTTCTCTTTTGGTGAAAAATGACATTGAAATTTTGATGAGGATTGGATTGTCCTGAATCTATAGATTGCTTTGGGCAGTATGGACATTTTAAAAGTATTAATTCTTCCAATCCATGACCACAGATGCAATTATTTAAAATTATTCAATTATTCAATTATTCAATTGAAAACTATTCAATTTTCTCATACATCTTTTATACTTTTCTGTGAATTGAGTTTTTACCTCCTTGGTTAAACTTATTTCTATTTTTTGTGTGTAGTTTTTATAAATCAAATTATATTCTTAATTTCTCTTTGGCTTGTTCATTGTTAGTGTATAGAAATGCTGCTGCTTTTTGAATGTTGATTTTGTATCCCGTGATTTCACTGAATTTTCTTATTATTTCTGAGAGTTTTCGGTATAGTCTGAAGGGTTTTCTACATATTCTAAGGTAAAGCAAACAACAATTTCACTTCTTCATTGATGTTTTTAATTTTTTCAGTTTCTTTCTTTTTTCTAGTTGCTCTGGTGAGTCCTTCTCCTGAGTAGAAGTGTGGAGAGTGGGTGTTCTTTCCTCCTTCCTGATGTTGGATACAAGTAATACCACTTTTCCCCCCTTTGGAAGAGGTTGGCTATGGACTTGTCCCATACATGTTGTGGTGAGGTATGTTCCTTCTATACCAAATTTGTGAAGGATTTTTTTGTGTTATCAAGAATGGATGCTAACTTTGTCACACGTCCTGTCTACATCTGCTGGAACGATCACAAGATTGCTGTGCTTCATTCAGTGAATGCACGCTGTCACTTTCGTTGACTTGAGCCTGTTGAATCCATCTTGCATCTGAGGGATGAAGCTCACTTGATTATGGTGAATGATCCGTTACAAGTGCTGGAAAACTGGTCTTCTAGAATTTTGTTGAGTATTTTTGCATCTTTGTTCATGAGGCATGTTGTCCTGTAGTTCTATTTTCTTGAAGTATCCTTATCTGTTTTTGGTAATTCTGACCTCATAAGTTGAATCTGGAAGTTTCCTTCCCCTTCAATTTTTTGAAAATAATTGGTGTTAGTTCTTCTTTAAATGTTTGGTAGAAACAATCAGTAAAGACACCAGTTTTTCTTATTTATTCTTATTATTTAGAGACTTTTTAACTGATTCAATCTTATTACTCACTGTTGGTCTCTTCAGACTTTTTATTTCTTCATAGTTTATTCTCAGTCGCGTTTATGTGTGCAGAAATTTATTTATTTCTTCTAGGTGACCCAATTTGTTGGGATGTAATTGTTCAAAAATATCTTTTTTGTTACTTTTTTATCTCTTTGATATCAGTTGTGATGTCCTATTTCATTTCCGGTTTTGAATTTCCTTCATATCTGAATCTAGTTAAAACTTGACTCATTTGTTTTTATCTTTTTCAAAAGTTTCATTGATACTTCTTTCCTTCTGGGCACTGGACCTGCCTGCTAGACGAGTGCTCTACCACTGAGCTATATCTCCAGGGCTTTTCTATTATTTTTATAATCTCTGTTCCTCTTATTGTTGCTCTTATCTTTATTATATCTCTCCTACCAATATTGGATTTGCGTTATTCTTCTTGTTCTAATTCCTTGAGTAATAACATTAGATTGTTTATCTGAAATCTTTCTTCTTTTCTGATACAGATCTTTTACTATAATATTCCCTCTAAGAACAGTTTTTACTGCATCTCATAAGTGTTGGTATGTAGCATTTCCAATTTTTTTGTCTCAAGATAATTTGTAATATCCTTCTTAATTTTTTATTGATCCATTGGTTATTTAGAAGCATGTTATCTAATTTCTACACATTTTTAAAAAACTTTTCTGACTTTTATTGTTTTATTGATTTCTAGTTTAATGTCATGTGGTCAGAAAAAAATACTTACATGCTTTCCGTCTTAAATTTGTTAAGGTTTATTTTCCAGCCTCACATATGATCTGTTCTGGAGAATGATCCAGGTATGCTTGAGAAGAATGTGTATTCTGTGGCTGTTGAATGTGAGTGTTCTGAATGTCTCTGTGACATCAAGTTAGTATAATTATAATTCAAGTCCTGTGTTTCCTTATTGATTTTTTTCTCTGGTTCACTGAAAGTTTCTTATCAAAGTCCCCAACTATTATTGTATTGCAGCCTCCCTCTCTCAAGGTCTTTTAATGTTTAGCATGTATATTTAGGTGAGGGGCGCAGCCATGTCCCCTTCCTGGGTGCTCTGTAGGAATGTTTGTTGGCTACCTCAGTGACCAGAGATGCTGGCCTCATCAGTGGAGTGGGCTGCTGGAGATCACGGTGGCTCCTGTGGTGGCTAACATGAGCAGCCTCAGCTTCTCTGTCCTTGGAGCTGTCTCTTGGCATCTCGGGTGTCCTGGTATGCTGATCTTACCAGTAATTTTTTTTTTCTATTTTTTCTCCACTGTATTGCTGCAAATTCTTTAATGGGTTATTTTGAGCTCCCTGGGGTATTTTGATTTGTGAAAAGCTGTCTATATTTTTGTTTGTTTTTTGTGGCAACAGGGAACTTTGCATAAATGTAATCAAATAGAATGCACTTAAATAAGGTGTCTTTGACTAAATATGGTACTTGTGAGATTTGATCATATGGTTGCATGAAGTACTTTTTTACTGATCAATAAAATGTATGAATATGCCGTATTTTCTTTTTACCCTTTCTAAAACAGTTTCTGAAAGTTGTCTGGCTTATTTCCAATTTGGGATGGCTATGAACAGAGCTGCTATGAGAATCTCTGCCCACGACTTCCATGTGCACCTGTGTGTACTCGTTTCTGTGAGGTGCTCACCAACGACTGGAATTGCAGGGTTGTGGGACAGGCATGTTTAACTTTCGTGATTGCATCAATTCACATCCTAAGAGTATATCCTAATGTATGTACTACCTGTGTGTAGTATCCTCACAGTTGTTTAGTATCATCACACTTCAACTTCACCATTCTGATGAGTTTATAGTACTTTTTGAAATTTTTCAAATATTTGGGTTTTTTGGCATTTCAGATGCTGAATCTACTCAAAAGTAAAGTCAGAATTATATTCCGGCATTGCTTCACTTACTTTTAAGAGTTCTGGAACAGTAAATGTCCTAGTTAACGTCTCTCAGGGGTTTCTTCATTACTAAGTGTATGATACTATGTTAGAGGGTGACTTCAAGGTTTAAAGCAGATTCTGCATTTAAAGCACCGGCAGAGAACCTGCTGAGATGTCTTATAATCCTCTCAAACTCACTCATCAGATCTGAATTCGTGTTCTTCCTCACTCTGCCACACCAGATTCTCCTACGTTGTTCCATATTCCAGGACAGTGAAATGTATGCCTCACACCACATAATGGCAAAAGCCTGGAGATAGCCCTTCGTGACTGCTTCACTCTGCATCCAGTGCATCATCCTTCTATTCATTCCCTCTGAGTTATTCTGCAGTTGGCTCCATTGCTGCTGTCTCACCACCAGCATTCTGTTCTAGCCATTCCTCAAGCCGCCTTCATCTTGCCCCACCCTCCGTGAGCCATTGTATCTTCTGATCCATCCATATCTGCATGTTGTCACGTTCAAAAAAATGACATTCCTTGTTCATCTGATGCAGGAAGAGAAATAAATAACACTTTTTTGTTGATAACATTATCATTGGTCTCTGCAAAGTCTCACTGCCTTTTTTTTTTGGAAGCGGAGATTAAAACCAGGGGCACTCCCCCACTGAGCCACATCCCTAGCCCTATTTTGTATTTTACATAGAGACAGGTCTCACTGAGTTGCTTAGGGTCTCTCTAAGTTGCTGAGGCTGGCTTTGAACTAGCGATCCTCCTGACTCAGTCTCCCAAGTGCTGGAACTACAGGTGTGCGCCACCGCACCTGGCAGTCTCACTACTTTTGTAAAATTATTGTCCCCTATATCCTTGGACTTTACCCTCTCTGCCTCTAATATATATATAAATATGTATATGTACATATATAAAATTATAAAACATAAGGTGTTGTATATATTATAAAACATAGGTATAAATTATAAAACAATGTGTTATATATATTGCATGTGTGGAAATACTTATTATATACCTATATAATTTTGCTATAGACCTTGCTTTCTTACTTTTTCACTCAATACTATATTTTTAAGATCTAACTAGATTTTAACTGCTGCATAGCATTTAAATATGTAACTCCCCTGTTGTTTTTCATGCATTTCTGCAAATAGACACCTGGTCTCTCCCCAATTCCTCAACACTGCATCCAACATTGCAAGAATTCCTTGCAGTGAGCATTGCCCCTCACGGGGAGGCGTCACATCCCCAGTTATTTCCCCCAAGTGGTTCTGTGGTTATAGAGCAAGGCCTAGTTATCTTTGGCAAGCATTGCCAGAATGCTTTGCTTAATAGCTCCACCACTGAACTACGCCATACACTTCTCTCCTTTCCACCATGTTGCGAATGCTATGGGGTGCAACTTAAGAACAGACTGTTCACCACTGTGAAGTCCAAGTTTGAGAGTCTTTATTCAACTGGCCGGCTGACTGTCTCACACAGTGCCCCAAAAATGACTATTAGGAGAACAACCCCAACCATAGGGTTGCAGGGGTTCTTATACCAAAAATCATATCAATCACAAGTGTCTGTTGCTATGATTCAAAATTACAACTTACATCACGAAATCATCAGCAGAGGGGGAAGTGGGACAAAATGACCCTTACCTAGGTACAAACTAAAGAATGGTCACTAATGGTTACTAACATAGGAATCAAAAGAGAACAATTTTTCATCATATAAGAATCACCATTTTGCATTGTTAATCATGTCATGCTAAGTGACTGATGGTGGGAACAGAGGTGGGGTGTTCCCATGGGAGAAGCTCATTTCCTATATAACATGGAGTCTCAGAGCAAAATGGAGTCTGTTTAGTCATTCTCCATATAGCCTGGCCTGTCACATTTCTATGGAGTCAAATTTGCCAGTCATCACACAAAGACCCACTGTTGTTCTGTTCTCTAATTTTTGTCTCCATCAGCTTTTCTCTTCACTGTGCTATTCTGATTTCCGTTAAGTCTGAGTGCCTGTTCATACAGGTTTTACCTATCCAGGCTTCCCTTCCTGGGATTTGCCTGCTCGCATATCTAGCTTTTATCCTTGGTTTGATGTTTTGCTTGAAGCAGTTCTTTGTGTGTTCCACACATAGGCTTTAATTGGTTGTCAAGATTGCATCCTCTTCTCCAGTGGGTCATATTTTAATAACTTCTCTGAGGAGTACTTCATTGAATATAAATCTTCAGTTTTGTTAGGGGCAAAACTTCCACATTTGCCTTTGGTTTTTCATTTCTGAAGTTGTTAAGGAAGTCTTTCTTCACATTTCAGACAAAAGAATTCTGAATTTTCCCTCTTAGATCACTCATTGCCCTATTGACATCTGCAAATCTCCTTTCTACTAAAGGTGAACCATTTTCTTCAATCCTGTCTGCTAAACCAGACACCTGCAAATGTTTCCAGTAAGGTGTTAGGAAGGATTTAGATGTGGCCTATGGGCCATTGTTTGAATACCAATCCTATATTAAATAATTTCTCTTTATCATTTGGATTTGTAGTACTAACAATACATATAAAGCAAGTAGATTTAAAAACTGTGTTGGTGAATTATAATTACACATATAGTCTTTATTGCACTGTGTTCGAACCTGCACACAGCATGATTCGACCTGATTCATTCCTCTGTACTTCGCCTTTTCCTTCCTTCCTCCCTGTCCCTAATCCGCATCCTCTGCTCTAAACCTCTCCCTTCTGTTTTCATTAGATACTCTTTCCCCTTTTTCTACATAGCTTCCACATATGAGAGAACACATTTGATCTGGCTTATTTCCCTTTGCATGATATTCTCCAGTTCCATCCATTCTCCTGCAAATGCCATAATTTCCTTCTATCCGATGACCGGGTAAAACTCCGTCATGCATATATACCAGAATTCTTTTTAATGTGTCCATCTGTTGATGGACACCTACTCTGGTTCCATAGCTATAAAATGAGTATCTTGCAGGATTCGAATATCCCCATTAGAAACCATATGCATACGGCTTTTCCAATCCCTGTTCACCTTTTCAACACCTGCTTCTACCTACTTCATGTCTCATTTGGCTTAACCATCACTTCCTCCAGAGTCTTTCCTATCTTCCCCTGATTTTGTCCTTTTAGTTTTATGAAACCCTGTTTCTTTCATATGGACCACTTAGCTTGATATGTAATTATGCAATGGTCTATGTGGTCACTTATTTTCTTTCTCCCAACATTGTCAGGTCCGTGAAAGCAGGTCCTATAACTGTTTAAATTCATCCTTTTACTCCCATCGTCTATTATAGTACCTGCCAAATAATGCTCACTCAATAGATATTTGCTGAAGAAGTGAAGCCTGTGTCGAAAGGATTCTCAGAAAACTGGGTCAATTTTGTAACCGATTCGAGTCTGAAATAATTCCTCCTGTATATTTGAGGTTACTCGGAGGTTTTCATATGGAGCTGATAATAAAGTCTTATTCTCACCCTTCAATACTTTTGATTCCCTTTCACCATACCCGCACAATTTAATGTCCTTTATATCTTTGTATTGTGGAGGAGCTAGGTCTTCTTTTATTAATAAAAAAAGTCAAGAGGACTATTCCAGACATGCTTGAAGTTACACCCACATAGGTTTACGCAGGGACAAAATGTCAAATGGGTGTAATGTGAGATAAAAACATCATTCTCGGTCATTCTGTTTGAAATGGGAGAACTTTAAGTCTTAAAGTGAGCATGTTCTAGGGAGCATAAATTATTTCACTTTTTAAAACTCTGAGGGAGACTGTTCAGAGGCAATAATTGGATATCTTTGGAACATTTGCCTTCAGGTGCCACCAACTTGATACCTGAACAAGCAGGTTAAGTGAGACAGTGTTAATTGTGAATGATTTATAGAGTTTAGAGTGTGCAATGAAAGGGACAGGAAACTGCCCCTTTAGACTAAGATGAATTTTAAAGCCAGAACTGATGCCACATCCAGTAGTGTCAGATGCTCTCTGTATTAACAACTTCCTCATGAAAACTCAGAGGTGAGTAGAGTGTCCCCTGGTTTCCACTGACCAGGTGACTGGGCATGTCAAAGCACACTGCTCTTCCCTCTGTTACTCTGCTAAAGCACTTTGCCATTGCAACCTGGATTATGGTGTTTTCTCTCACTCTTTTTCCCCCTGCTTCTGGGCTCCTCTTATTATCCTCACTTTATCCATTAATTATTTAATATGCCACGAGATACTTCATACACCACAGAAAATGAGGCAGTGCCGTACTCTGAAAGCTCTGATGTCCCCCCTCACTAACGCTGATGCCAGTAGCATGTTCATGAGCCACAGTGACCTATGGGCCATGGAGGAGGACACAGCTGTTTCCCAAAATTCCACTCCCTTCCAGAAGGTGCCCAATACTGAAAGGAGCCTCCAGAGAATGCTTTGTAACAACAAAGGAAAAAAATGTTAAAAACTTTAAATTACCACCCTTGAAAATATTGTAGAATTGGTTAACCAATGTTCACTTTAATGTTTAGAAAGACTAAGTGATTTGAAGAAAAAAAAAAGGTGAGTTGATTAAGGATTTTTTAAAAAGATAAAAATAAAAACAGGAGGCATTTTTGAGGAGGGTGCATTTTGCAGTTTCTGTGATGGTTTTGAAAGGAGTTGATGCCAAAATGCACAGAAAATTACAGCAGGGTGGAAATCAGCCGAACAGGACTTCACCAGGCACTGCTCCCTGAAGACAAAGAGAAAGGATTTTAGTGGAAAGTTAATTTTACTATTTATTATTTTAGTTTGTGAAAGAAATAGTTTTTATAACTTACCAAGTATGAATTATTAGTTGGTAGAGATACAATGACGATGGACACAGTCACTGTCCCTCAAAACGTTTTTTAAGTAATGCTTAAGCTAATTAAGAGACAAAATACAAAGATCACAGTGATAATATTGGTTTAGAAATTCTAGTTTAACAATCATGTTAAATATAACTCATAGAAATAGAGTACATAAATATAAAGCGATTGTGCTTACTGATTTAACTATATATAGCAAACAATAAAAAAGAAAGTGGAAATAATACTAAAGTACTCTACTCATCTATTCTCAGGATTACTTCTACAGATTTTAGTCACCTTATGTTCTCGATCATCTTTATCCTTTATAGGATTCTTAAATATAAACTATCACACATCTTTCTGCCTAACCAGTGATAATTTGTATTATTCTCATTTACTACCTGATCAAGATTTAATTACTATAGTACAAAATTCCTACTGCATCAAACTTCAGGTATAAGGAAGGACTCTTCATTAGTAGAGAGGTCAATAGATTTTGCATTTAGTAATTATTTTAAAAGATTCTCAGAATGTTTTTCAACCCAGCAGTTCATTCATTTACAATGAATGTTTCCAAAGGTCCACCCTCCCAGGATGTGGTTATTTTGATAAATGAAAGAAAAAGGGAAGACAGTCTTGTGTTCCAATGCAATAAGAGCACTGGGAATGAAAAAGTTGGAGGAATAATGGTGATGTGTCATTCCAATGGCTCCATGACGGCTCATCAGCACTTATCACATGGTGTTGGAGTGCATGTCATTAAACAGCTTTTGTAGTTAAGAGTCAACAAATGCAAAGCCATTCTGTCAATCTTGCCATTAGTTAATACCTAACTCTAACTTGAATATTTTGAAATTCGTAGCATTTTGCTACCCCTGCCACTCAGTCTAAGAGATTAAATATTCAGAGGCAGGAGACTTTCAAGTTCAAAACCAGCCTTAGCATAATTGAGGCACTAAGCAACTCAGTGAGACCCTGTCTCTAAATAAAATACAAAATAGGGCTAGGGATGTGGTTCAGTGGCTGAGTGTCCCTGAGTTCAATCCCGTGTACCCTGCCCCTACACAAACACACAAAAGAGAATTGACTATTTTTTGTTTTGTTTTTGTGGTGCTGGGGATTGAACCCAGGGCCTTGTGCATGCAAGGCAATGACTCTACCAACTGAGCTATATCCCCAGCCCTGACTGGTTTTTATGGTCTTCTATTTTTCTGAACTTGAATTTCCCATCACTGATTTTATACCACAAGCATAGAACTGAAAGTAAGAATAAAAAGGAAATGAATTAAATGACTGTATTTCAATTCCAAGGTTTTTTTCAGGCATTATGAACTAAAAGAATGTGGATTGAGCAGTTTATAAATGACAGCAATCCCATGAAATTGCAATGCACTCTTGATAATTACCCTCTTCATTATTTTTTAATATGGAACAAGATAAATATAGCATGTCTTTTGACTTTCAGTGGCATGAATTATAATAGGAAGAGAAGAAGTGGGGAGTTTGTCCCACAGTGTTAGAGTGAGAGGTAGTGACAAAGGAAAGGCCATGACATTGATGATGCACCAGAGCCGTGCGGTCATTGACATCGGTTCCTAATCACTCTACACAAACTGTATACACACTGCTAAAGTGGAACAAGCTGCTCTTTCTTCCCCAAGCTGGAACTGCTGACAACGGCCATTGAAAACAAACATAATGTAATTAAGGATGGACAAAATGATTTTCCTCTGTCCCAACTGAATCAATATTTATTGTCACAAAGTTGGTGTTTAGACAAATTCAAGATACAATTAATCTATTGTTTGAAAATATACTTAGCAATTACAAAGCCTTTGGAATCCTGCACTGGTTCAGCTCCTTAATGTATTAGCTTCATTAGTTTTCAATTCCTCCAAGTTGATTTAAGTTAAATTCAACATATGGTATAAATTTCTTCTTACCGTTAATGGCAATTATGTTTTCAGGATGAAATGCTTCCTGCTTTTTCCTTGTCTTAAACATAAAGAATAAACAATGAAAAATTGGAGACAAAATTACTAAGTCTATGTCTACAGGGTCTATTAGCTTAAGGCTCAACTCAATGTGTTGTGTTGTTTGTTTGTTTGTTTGTTTCAGCACTGGAAATCAGATCTAGGGACTTAAGGGCTTGGCTAGGGCTGTCACTGAGCTACAGTCCCAGCCCTTAATCCAACTTCTGCTTGAGTTTCCTGGACCCACTTTTCACCTCAATTTGACACATGGGAGCTCAAATACCCTAAGAATAGTGGGAGTGAGATCTTTACTTTTCAATTTGAATCAGAACTAGTGATTCAGAGGGTGATTTGTACTAAAAGCAAATGTTCAATTATAACTCATGTCCTAATGACATTGAGGAAGTTTTAGAAGTTTTTCATCCAGTTGGTTGGGAAAAGACCAAAGTTCAAGGAAGAAAACCTTCTGTGCTCTCCCCTTGAAGTGAGACCTTGAGCACTGTGAAGGAAGGACCAGTGCAGATCTACCTCCTTGTCTGCTTGGTGAGCGTGCATGCATCTGGGGGTGATGCCTCTCCTGTCTGGCCTTGCTGAATCACTACAGGACACTCGGTGGGAGACCAGAGGAACCAGATTACTTCAAAGATTCACAGCAATGTCCCCTTCTGGTCAAGCAACAAGGCATTCTCTGAACAAATAGCCCAGATTTGGAGTCTTGGTATCAAAAGCCCCAAGATAATGCTTTGCTTGTCAGAACTTCTGCCATTATGAGTCCATTTGGGGACCATAAGAATCAGAATCTATCAGGCACACTGGGAAGAAATTTAGGGGGATTCCCTGCTCATTTATCTAGGACTTTTTCTAGGTATCATGAGTGGAATACACTACCATGCAGTGTGGAGTAAACCCTAATGGAATGTCCCAGGAGCAGAAGGTAGGACAGAAATACACAGCACTGTCGAATCCAGAGCTGGACCCACAAAAACCATGTTTGACTTTGGACTTCCTGAAGTCTGCCCCATTCAACTGCAGGTCACAGGTAACAGACATCACATTGGTCAACGTGGGCAGTTATGATAGGGGAGCTGTTTAATAAAATTCACTTCTTCATTAAGAATAACAAGGAAGGGCTGGGGATAGAGTTCAGTTGGTAGAGTGGTTGTCTTACAAGTACAAGGCCCTCCCTAGGTTCAATCCTCAGCACGTCCAAAAAAAACAAAAATAAATAATAATAATAACAACAAGGAAAATCCACCTGAGCAGATCTTAGTTAGATGTGGAGCCTGGATAGAATGCTCGTTGTTCAAAGATAGACAAAAACAAAAATGTAAACATCAAGACCCAAACAATTCCAACATAACATGATGAGAGAGTACCACTTAAGAAGGTTAAAAACTGGAATGTACATTGAGAAGATATTAGAGGAAAATTATAATTTCGGAAAGTAAGTGTGCTTCTTTCCCAGTCAAAACTACCTTTTCAGGGAGCATGAAAGAGGTTTTAATGTAGCCAACCAACAGGGAGAGACTGCTGGCTGTGGAAAAGAAAGAACTAAGGGTGACCGAGAGTGCATTCCCATTCCCACAATGTGAGATCAGCACTCAAAGCCAATTTAAGAAGGAAAAACAGAACTGATGCTTTAGGAAACTGAATTCTGATGTGGAAGGCAGATTCAGGAACTTTCCCTGAACACAGAAGAGCAAAGAGCAGAACCAATGACAGGGCACGGGATCATTTTCAATAGAGCTGGGACATCCAAGATTAAGGTAGTTGGAATCCCTAATACAATAAAAGTTAACAAAAGTAAAATTAAATATCTAATTGAAACCATCATTCATGACATTGAAAGAAGAAAACATCCTCAATATTCAGAATAATATGTTTATTTAGTGCCAAACATAATTAATGAAAGGAACCTAGGTGTATGCTGGCCAAATGATTAAACAAATAGGCTATTTATCATTAATAAATAGACTTGCATTAACAAATGGAAGAAAGAAATTGGGGAAATAAAAAAAATTCTTTATAAGTAAGATGGGAAATAAAAATTAAAAAATAATTTTTTAAAAAAAGTCATATGTTTAAAATGGCTCCAGGTTTTCCCCTAGATTTTCTCTCCTCGTGCCTCTTCTTTCTCTGATTCTGTTCTGTCAGCTTTGATCATTCTGCAAGTTGTTGAACAACCAGGCTTGACCCCATATCACACTTCAGTGCTGCTGTTCCCTCTGTCTGGAGCAGTTTTTCTCTGAATAAGCATAAGACTTGATTCCTCACTGTGTTCAAAAATTTGTTAAAATATCACCATCTCAAAGACGCCAGTTAAGAATCATATGATTATTTTAATAGATGAAGAAAAAGTATTTGGTAAAATACAGCACCCCTTCATGCTCAAAACTCTAGAAAAAATAGGAATGGCAGGAACATACCTCAACATTGTAAAGACTATCTATGCTAAGCCTACAGCCAACATCATTCTAAATGGAGAAAAATTGAAAGCATTCCCTCTAAAAACTGGAACAAGGCAGGGATGCCCACTGTCACCACTTCTGTTCAACATTGTCCCTGAAACTCTAGCCAGAGCAATTAGACAGACCAAAGAAATTAAAGGGATGTGAATAGGAAAAGAAGAACTCAAACTATCACTCTTTGCTGATGACAGGATTCTATATTTAGAGGATCCAAAAAACTCCACCAAAAAAATTCCAGAACTAATAAATGAATTCAGCAAAGTAGCAGAATATAAAATCAACACTCATAAGTCTAATGCATTTCTATTCATAAGTGGTGAATCCTCTGAGAGAGAAATTAGGAAAACTACTCCATTCACAATTGCCTGAAAAATAAAATAAAATACTTGGGAATCAATTTAACAAAAGAAGTGAAAGACCTCTACAATGAAAACTACAGAACACTAAAGAAAGAAATTTTAAAAAACCTTGGAAGAGGGAAAGATCTCCCATGTGCTTGGATAGTCAGAATTAATGTTGTCAAAATGGCCATATTACCAAAGAGTTATACAGATTCAATGCAATCCCAATTAAAATTCCAAGACGTATCTCATGGAAATAGAGAAGGCAATCATGAAATTCATTTAGAAGAATAAGAGACCCAGAGTAGCCAAAGCAATCCTTACAAGAATAGTGAAGCAGGAGGCTTCACAACACCAGAGCTTAAACTATAATACAGAGGCATAGTAACAAAAATGGCATGGTATTGGCACCAAAATAGACAGTAGACCAATGGTACAGAATAGAGGACACAGAGACAAACCCACAGAAATGTAGTTATCTCATACTAGACAAAGGAGCCAAAAACATACAATGGAGAAAAGATAGCCTCTTCAACAAATGCTGTTGGGAAAACTAGAAATCCATATGCAGCAAAATGAAATTAAACCCCTATCTCTCACACTGCACAAAACTCAATTCAAAGTGGATCAAGGACCTAGGAATTAGACCAGAGACCCTGCACCAAATAGAAGAAAAAGTAGGTCCAAATCTTCATCATGTCGGCTTAGGACCAGCCTTAACAAGACTCCCAAAATGCAAGAAATAAAAGCAAGAATCAATAAATGGATGGATTAAAATCAACAATCTTTTTCTCAGCAAAGGAAACAATCAATAATGTGAAGAGATAGCCTACAGAGTGGGAGAAAATCTTTCCCACATGTACTTCAGATAGAGCACTAATATCCAGAATTTATAAAGAACTCAAAAAACTTAACAGCAAAAATACAAGGAACCCAATCAATAAATGGGCTAAGGAACTGAGCAGATATTTCACAAAGAAGATATACAAGCAGTCAACAGATATATGAAAAAAAAAGTTCAACATCTCTAGTAATTAGAGAAATGCAAATCAAATCTACCTTAAGATTTCATCTCACTCCAATTAGAATGGCTATTATCAAGAACATAAGCAACAATAGGTGTTGGCGAGGATGTAGGGAAAAAGGTACACATTGCTGGTGGGACTGCAAATTAGTGCAGCCACTCTGGAAAGCAGTATGAAGATTCCTCAGAAATCTTGGAATAGACCCACCATTTGACCCAGCTATCCCACTCCTCAGTTTATACCCAAAGGACTTGAAATCAACATACTCTAGTGACTCAACCACATCAATGTTCATAGCAGCTCAATTCACAATAACTATATTGTGGAACCAACCTACATGCTCTTCAATACATAAATGGATAAAGAAACTTAGATATATATACACAGTGGACTATTATTCAGCCATAAAGAAAAATGACATTATGGCATTTGCAGGTAAATGGATGGAGTTGGAGAATATCATGTTAAGTGAAATAAGCCAATCCCCCAAAAAACAAAGGCTGAATGTTTTCTCTGATAAATGGATGCTGATACATAATGTGGGGAGGGGGAGAGGGGATAAGGGAAGAACAGAGGAAGGTTGGATTGTCTGAGGGAAATGGGGGGAGGACAGGAGGGGGCAGGGAAAATCAAAGACAGTGGAATGAGACAAACATCATTATCCTATGTACATGTATGATTACATGAATGGTGTCAATCTCCAGCGTGTCCAACCAGACAAATGAAAAGTTGAACCCCACTTGTGTACAATGAATCAAAATGCATTCTGCTGTCATGTGTAACTAAATAGAACAAACAATAAAAAAAGAAAAAGTAAAGATAAAAAAAGAGGTCTGACCTGACTTCTTATTTGACATTACTGCTGCTGCTCCCCTTCTCTCCCCTACCAACTCTATTACCCTCTCCTTTCTTCTTCTCCTCCTCCTGCTTCACAACAACTCTCATCACCATTAACATAGAGTGTACATACATTAATTTATAAGTTGTTTATCAACACTGGAATGTAATCGCTACAAGGAAGACATCACTGCCATTTTCTTCATTAACATAGGTTCTTAAAATATTTCCTGCCACATAATAGGTATTCCAGAGTGCCGGTGTGCGACACAACGTGCCGTAATGTAACACTGCATGGATAAATTATGGTAGGTGATGTGCTAGACATAAGAGGCCTTTGAAAAGACAGGCAATGAGAAGGCCTTGGGTTAGCTGAAGAATGGAAAGGCAGCCTGTGCGGCCGGTGTGCATGGAAAATGGGATACAGTGCAACCGGTGTGTGGAGCATGCCTGAAACCCCAGCAACTCTGGAGACTAACGCAACAGGATCCCAAGTTCAAGGCCAGCCTAACAGCAACTTAGCAAGGCCCTAAAAGACATAGTGAGACTCTATTTCTCAAAAAAAAAAAAGTTTTAAAGACTGGCAATATAGCTCAGTGGTAAAGTGCCCCTGGGTTCACTCCCTGGTACCAAAACCAAAAACAACAACAAGGAAACACTATCAGTCTAAAAGAGATCTCTTAATCTGTTAGGCAGAGTCTTAAAAAAGAAAAGATAATTAAAAAAAAAAAAGGGTGAATACTGGTCGTCTCCAGAGCTGAGAGGAGAGAGAAGCTAAAAAAACAGATAGGAAACAGCTGGTTAAACAGAAAAATATCCAAGACTTTGTCACAATAAAATAGTAATAGAGGAGATGTTTCAATCGGGAAGTCAGGGGCTATCCAAAGGCTACGAACAATGACAATTAGAGAAAGAATCATGGAATAGAAAAGGATTCAGTGAACATGAAAACACAATAATAAGGTAAACACACAGGTCTCCATGGTCAGGAGAAGTTCTAATTCCTTTACACATATTAATTCTAACACTTTAAACCTTACAACAAGCCTTGGAACCAAATATGCCCTTATTATTTAAATTTTAAAGAGGTGCAAAATAAAACCAAGAGAAGTTAGGTACGTTTTCAAGGTCACCCAGTTAGTTAGTGACAGGGTCTGAGTTAGGCAGTTTGATTCTAGAGTTTATTTTCTTCAGTCTTTACGATGGGCATCCTTGGTAGGCTTTTTAAGTTTAATTAAGGATTCAACAAATTTTTCCAAGATCTACACTAACGTGAACAATTGTTATCTCTAGTACTTCATATATAAGTGCATCTCGTTTGTATTTATTTATCAGAATTATCGATCACATGTACAAAAAAATATGATAGTTGCGTAATTGTATTTTGAAGACATTTTCAAACTAATTTTAGGAAACTTGTCATAAAATTTGATGTGATAAAAGTAGTAACGTACCTGAATTAGTTGTCTGCTGAACATAACAAGTCATCTCAAACTCAGAGGAACAAATATTTATTCCAGCTGTTTCTGTAGGTTAAGAATTTGTGAGCAGCTTAGCTGGGTGGTTCTAGCTCTAATCCTCTGGAGAAGTTGACATTGGCTGGGTTGTAGGAAGATGATGGCTTTGTTGGGGTCCAAGACCCATTTCCATGACAGCTCACTCACATGGCTGTGGGCAAGAGGCCTCAGCTCCTGACCACTTGAGGTTCTCCAGAGGGCTGCTTGAGCATCCTGTTGACATGGCAGCTGACTTCTTTCAGAGAAAATAATCCAAAAATTGGAACAAGAGAAATTTGCAGTGCCTTTTATGACCTGGTTTCAGAAGTTGCACATAGTTTTTCCCTAACATTTTATTAGAAGAAAGTCACCAAAACCATCCCACTGAGAAATTAGTCTCTATCATTATAAGATAAGCCTGTCAAAGAATGTGTGGGCACCAAAACTAAAGAAGGAGGAGGAAAAGAAGGGGAAGAAAGAGGAAAAGAAGAAAGAGGAAAAGAAGGAAAAGGAAGAGAAAGACGGAAGTTAGAAGATAAGGTGTGAAAAGAGAGAATGAAAAACAAAATATCAACCTGTAATTTGTCTACTTAGAATTTGAGATACTACATGTTAGTAATACAATATTTTATGATTTTTACAGATTCATAATCATAAAAATGAATTTAGTGCTAGAAGTTCATGTGTGTTTTAACCATTGTTATTACTAACATTTTAAATGACTATTTCAACTTTAATGACTTAAGTGGCTTCTTTGTTTCAACATGTTGCTTTTATGAAAAGTCTTTCAAGAGTATCATTGGATAAAATAAGAGATTTGAGTATAGAGCATTCTGTTGCAATTTTTTTCTCTTTATATTAATTCCTATGGCGACTAGGTAACTCTTCCACTTCCCCATGATTGATTTTTCCTTTCTGTGGGCCATTAGACAAAATAGATTTTCAGTCTCCATTCAATTCTGAAATTTTTAAGTGTGCAGTAAATTTCAAATTTCTAAAGGCCAAAAGTTTCCATGCAATGAATGATGAACGTGTCTTCACCACTGCAAGGATGAAGGGAAAATGACATTTTACATCAACTAGAAATGCAAGGAAGTAGAATCCCAAGAACGTTGTGAACTATGATGCATTCAAGGGTTTTGTTCCAGTATGAGACACCACAAATAGGATTCGAGCCCCAAGAGGAGACAGTAGGAGGTAAAGCTCCCCAAGAAGACACCATTTCATCTGTCAGTAATCTGGGAAATGCTTTCATAGATTCTGCCTAGAAGCTTTTACAGAAAAACCACATATTGTGCAAGAGTCATGGATGAACATCACATTTTATCATGAATTTCCTATTTGGTGGAGGCTTCATTTCGATAGGGCATTCTTTAGCCGGTGTCTTTGGCCGTCGGAACTAACATGAGTTAATTTGATTTATTGCCTCTGGTTTACTTGATCTATACAAATGCCTTCACTATTTCAATTTGTCAGGGACATACATAAACTGTTGAGGGATCAGGTTCTGTCATTTCATGTTATTTTGCTGCCTTATAGAAATGACCTCTCTCCCTTTTCCTCTGACACAGTCTGTTGTGAGAGGTCATTTCAATCTGCTCCATTTCAGAACAAAGTCTCTAAGATTGGTTTTGAGATTTTGAATTTCTATTTTAGCTCCCCACGTGAATGACACCAAATATTTTGTCATGTATTCGATGTCATATCTTATAGAAAGAAGGCACAGAAAGAAGGGGGGAAGAGAGGGAGAGAGAGAGAGAGACCTTTTAAGCACTGTCATTTTGAATTGAAATTGTGCCAATTTATTAACACAGCGGCAGTCTTACTAATTAAGCTACCAATATTGCTGCTAATAATCTTCATTGTTTAATTCAAAGTGAGCCCCTCCCTCTCTCTCTCTCCACAGAGAGGCATCGCTGTCACGCTGCTTCACCGAGCTCACAAAGCCCAGGGCTCATCAGACGTCTAGTCCACAGCTCCTGATGCAGAGGAAACTATTAGCAACTATTTCATGGAAAATGTGGTCCCCACAGTGACTCCTTTTTTTTT
>JAJEJO010008336.1:0-10250 GCA_020662805.1 Glaucomys volans | reverse complement strand
AAATTGCCACCAGGATGAGCAAGAAGAACAAATCGGGTGACATCTTCATGAGTGGTCCTGCTCTGTTCCAAGAAATAGGGAGGTAAATGTTCTCTGTTCTGCCCCTTCTCTCTGGGCAACCCATTCTAGAGGCGTTAAAATCATCTATCATGCTGTTTATCACAACATATCCAGATGCTCTGAGCAATAAAACCACTCACAATACACAGTCATCCCATTTTGGGAAGATGCTCCCAATCAAGCCTTCCCAGGGGATCCTTCAGAAGAGGAGAGACCCCCATCTGTCTGGGAAGGGGGCCTGCTGTCTGCAGAGCTCCCTTCCTGCCTGGTGGCAAATGTCGTGGGACCTGCATTAGGAGCCTGCAGGTTGCAGACCCTGAAGTGGAGCCTTGTCCAATCAGGCTGACAGCAAGTTCTGCATTTGCTCAGGGTATTAGAAAATGCTGAGCTCAGGTTGATTTTCTAGGAGAGTCTCCAGTTCAGAATAAAGAGCTCTTTTCCCCCTACAGTCATATAAAATCAAACTTTGCAGAAAAAAAAGGTTTCTGCTGAGAACAAAATCAAGATCCAAAAAGAAAAGAGGCTTCAGCCTCCTGGATCAATGAGCCAAGTCTAACAAGATGAAGTTTAAGAGGAATTAGTTTAAGGTTCTCTCCTTGGTCCAGAAAGCCAGCCGGAAAGCAGTGCAAGGGTGGTGCAGATGAGCCTTGGCAGCAGCCAGTGTGAAAAAGATTTAGGGGTTTTAGTTGACTCTCTGCTCAATAGGAGTTGTCAGTGTGACGTGGCTGCCAGAAAGGTTTAAGCAGCAGAAATGGAAAGATGGGGCTAGGAAGGTGGAAATGACTGGCCTGCTCCCTCTGTGTCAGTCACAGCACACCTGGGATGTTACTCTCAGTACAGGACAGGGGGCAAAGCTTTCACAAGAACACAGTCAAGCTGAACAGCAGAGAGGCTGGGGCAATTTCCTGAAAGATCCACACAGCAGGTTCTATCACAAAGGTGAAGGAACCAAGGTCACCAGCCTAGCAAGTTGGTGCCACAATAAAGACAAGTTAACAGCTTTCAAAATCTTTTGACAGATGGGGACAAAACTAGGCATTCTGTGCAACCCCATGTGAGTCCTCTGGAACTGAAGGGGAAAATGTAGAGACCAAGTAAATGAGGGCTCAAAGTAAGAAACGTTGGTGTTGGTGTTTTGTCTTATTTTTTAAAAATTCCCCAATTAATACATGTTCCCAGTGAAAGAACAATACCAGTAAAACAGACATAAATACAATGAAATGTTATGTTTCCCCATGTACCTTCCCCCCATATCCAGGTTTTACTCTCTTTCCCACAAGTAACCACACTTAAGTTGAGGGTGTCTCTGTATGTCCGCTCAGACTCTTTTGAGATGCACTTATACACACACTAAGCACACACTCAGAGTTTAGATTTGGAGATTTTTTTTCCGCATCAAAAGATCATACTTGACCTATTGGAAAATCCTGCTGATCAGAGCCATCCAGAGTAGCAATGGCCTGCATCCAAAAGAAGAGAAATCTCCTCCAAGAAAGATGTTCAGAGACAGATAATTGTTAATCACACTTCTCCAACAGGAAACAAAAGCATTGAATGGATCCCTGGTTCTTTCAAATTTCAGCTTGAAGAAAAATCACTGTGTTAACCACTTTTCCATCATTGTGACCAAAATATCTGACAAGAACAACTTAGTGGAAGAAAGGTTTATTTTTGACTTGCTGTTAGAGAAAGGTTTCAGTCCATGGTTAGTTGGTTCCATCACTAAGGTGAGGTAGAACATCATGGTGGAAGGGGATGGTGAAGGAAAGCTGCTCAGCTCTTGGCAGCCAGAAAGGTGGGGAAGCAGGGCAAGGACAACATACAGTCCCCAAGGGCATGCCTCCAGTGATCTACTTCCTCTAACAATGCCCCACCTGCCTACAGTCTCCACCAACTCCCAGTAATCCATTCAAATAATTAACCCATCAAATGGATTAATCCACTGATGAGATTAGACCCCGAATGATCCAATCACTTCCTCAAATCCCCAACTCCAGACATTGCTGCATTGAGGACCACCAAATATTCAACACATGAGTCTTTGGGGATCATTCCAGATACAGACCATAACAATTGCATAGGGTACTTTTGGAAAATTTAGATTCCCAATTCCAAATCCAGAGATTCTGACATAAAGTCATAGGGGCTATGAACCTGCATTTTCCATAAGCACCTTTGGTCAATCTAATGCAAATCGTCTGTGGACCACACAGAAAATACTGCCACACAGATGGTTAGACCACTTGACCTTAGAGTTCTCTTCATTCCTGACCCTTAGTTTGGACTGGATCCAATTGGAAAGTTCTTCTTTCTAGGATTTGTTTGCGGTGATCATTATGATGTTCTAACCAGTTGACCTTTTTCTGCCTTCCCTAGCTCTTCTAAGCCAAGTGTCATGTCCTCTCCTCATCCTGGAAATCTGAAGGGTCCTTTCAGAAGGCTCAGCATGGAGTAAATACCTAGCTCAGAAAATACAGTGAAGGACACAATTTGCTACCCCCATGCCACCTCCAACCTCAGAGATAGTTTTGAAAAAGGCTGAGACCCTGTCCTATCCAGGCCCCTGGAGGAAATCAGCAGGTGGAGAGCAGGTGAAAGAAAGCCCCCTATAGGAATCCAATACTCCATGTACTTTTAGGTCCTCCATAAACCCTGGAAGTGAAGGTTAGAAATGTGTAGGTAGGTTAAACAGTCACAATAACAGGCAGCAGTACTATTATTCAATGCAGCTGGAGATGTTAAATACCCTTCATATTTAGAGTACCACTGTGCAAAATGCCAAAATTACTACTCTTCTCTCACCATGCACCTCCCCTCATCAAATGTTCCACCAGTGTCAATGTGAACCATACCCCTCGATTTTGTCTCATGCCAACCACATTGACTTCTGCTCCAAAGCAACAAGGATACTTGCAAAGGAGGCAAAGAATCCATCAGGAATTTGACCAAAGTGTATGCCCATTAGCAAGCTTCCAAGACAACCCCTGGCTAATCCATCCTCCCCAGACCTGATAAATCCCCTCCTGCCTAGGCAGATAATCTTTTCCTACCAGGGTTTCCGCTCCTAACCAGGAACTACCCTCAGAGCAACACAATAGCTACTTGTCTCCAGGCTATCTCTGGAAGACTCTTGCACAAAAAGGCTTTTTCTCACCTCAAGGTGCTCTTGCCTGGTTCTAAGAGTGCTATGCAGAGCAGGACTGTGTCCTCAATGGTCGAGGCCATTCGCTTTGTCAACTGACAAATGTCATTTATCATTTGAGACAGAAATTGGATATTGGGGCCTCTGGCTGGTGAAAGCTGTTGAATATTTTTTTTCAGGATGGCTTAGCAGAAACTTGGCAAACTGTCATGTTTTCTTGAGCTGTGAATTTAAAGGTACAGTCTTCCTCTGTAGAAAAATATCATCCAGACTTTAGCAGATGGCTCAGTCCTATAGTTCAGTCCAGCAACATTTAGAATTCAACTCAGGCCCTGGGTCTTCCTCCAGTGCTTTGCAAGTACTGTCTCACCTTTCCTAGTGCTAAAACTCCCAGCATATGGAAGCCAAGCCTCTTCCTCCTCCTGTATCTCTCACAGTACCTAGGACAGTGCTGGACTCATACTCTACCCAATACCAATGTCCCCAGTGATTATTGACACCATCACCAAACACATCTTTACTGCTTCCTCATCTGTCTTACTCATTGTGCTTCACACAAATAAATTTTTTCACTCTCTACACCTGCATCTTCCAGACAAAATCTAAGATCTCCCTCAGTAAGTGTGTACTTAAATTCTCTTTACATCTCTTGGATTTAAGTGTCAGAACAGCTTGGAAGGATGCATTTGCTTATATACTATGTGCATACTGCCCTTTCAACTGGCCTTCTGGTTTCTGGAGAGTGGACATGCTTGTTTCTTGCAACCTTTTTATCCCTGACTAAAACTTGTGCTGTGCTGTACTGTACTTAAAATAGGTGCTCATGGATGAATGAGAAGATCTAAGGGAGAAGCAAATGAACGAATGCTTTGTTTTCCTAAAACTGTACTCTTGAATCACAACTGCACTTTATAGTCTAAAAAGCATTTCGTAGTGTTTCAGGTTCTTTCATGTACATTTTCTTTCACCCTGTGAGAGTGTTTTCTTGCTAGAGTGCTGTATCCTCCCCAAGATCACAGGACTCAAATTCAACCATCAGCAGCCAAATTTAACTCCAATAATCTTCCCACAAAAGCAGACTATCTCAGTGATCCATGGTAATCTCAAAAGGGTCTGATTTTGATATTTTCTCTCATTTTTAAATTCATGAGCATCAAAAGTAGAACTTTCACTTTTTCATAGACTATGTTTAGTTATTAATAATGCTCTGAGTGACTAATTTAGAAATTATTTCAAACTATGAACAACCACCAAATATATTTTATAATTTAGGATAGTGAGACATGCACTTGCCTAATTAGTATTTGAAGATTTGTTTACAGATTTTACAGGAGCAGACTTTCAATGCTGACTCTTCGCAAGGGCTTTCCAGCTTTTTGCACGTTATGGTTACTCTACTTGCCCCTGGAGAATTTTAAGCTTTCTACATTTTCATTCATTTACATAATCTTCCTGGAACAGAAACACAGTGCAACAACAATAGTTAACATTTATTGAGCACTTACTGTGAACCAAGCAGTGTGCAAACCACTTTATATTCATTATTTTTATTTAATTTTCACACAAAAGTGGGTACCATTAATATCACCTTTAAAGAAGAGAAACTCAAGTCTCCAAGATGGTAAGTCGCATTCCCAAGGTTACCTGGAGCACAAATGCAGAACTGGGTCTCAAATCCTAGGTTATTTGACATCACAGCCCTAATTAGTAAACACTTCATTATACTGACCCTACTGGAAACCAGAAGACTTTGATTCTACATGAGCCTCTACCACTGACCATGATTCTGGGGAATCCCAAGAGGAGTGAAATTTAACCCTGAAGGTGAGTTGGCATTTGAAGCAGAGTAACATCACTCCAAGCAGACAGCAGAGTATCTTCAAAGGCTTAAAGAAGCATGAAAACTGAAAAGACTAGGATTGACAAGGCCATTGAAATCCTACAAAGATGTACCATCAGGTGACAAAAAAAGATCAGTAAACCCTAGAGCACTTCCATAAGATGTGTTTGGGATACATTTGAATGGCTTTGAGGATCCAAGAAGACATGTCAAATCCTCAAAAGTGACAAAATCTGGCAAAGCCCCTGAGGATAGCTCCATAGTACCAGGTTTTAGAAGTCCCAGAAGCACAATAGTGACCTGGTGACTTGAGCTCCATAGGGTGAAGACCCTATCAGAAAAGTAGGTCTGAGTCAATGTCTTACCTGCTTCTACTAATGGCATCTCTTTCCCCAGGACAGCTCTCCCCCACCCAACTCTGGTTTATTTCTGTTGAGTTGCCAATCACAGTTTCTCTCCAGGGAATCTGAACCTTGAGTTTTGACCAGCAGGGGAGACAAGCAGTTATAACTGTCATCCAACAATCCCACTCTAATTCTAGAAAGTTTATTCTGTTACTGAGGTGCTAAGACTTGTCCTGGTTTCTGCCCTACCTGAAGCCTAGTTGTTCAGTTACTACTCTTTGTAAGCCACTCTTAAGCTTTCCAATACTGTATTCTTGCTGAAGTTTGTTGTCTGTTGTTTGCAGCCAAATAATTCTAATAATCATTGACAGAGGAAATGTGGGCCTGATAAGAATGTTCTGTATGGCCTTGGGCTGGTCCAAATTTCCAGATGGCCACTATCTAGAAGTAGTATCTGGACAGTGAAATAACTTGCTGGACTCCAATTCTCTTGGGACTACTTCTCTATCTAGCAAGACCTAGTGGTACAACATCTCCTAGAAGGTACCATCATGCCAGAACATTCCATTCCAACACTAGTGAAACAGAACTAGGGACTCCCTCCCCACACATAGTGGTAATATTCACTCACTGCTGTACCTCCACTCTCTCCACTCTCTTCCCCCTCCCTACTCCATCTAAATATCACAGCCTAAAGAAAAGGGATCAAGATGCCTTTTCCTAATAGTTAGCAGGATTGAAGTTATACATTATACCAATCCTTGGAGCTCTGAAAAGTAGACAGAACATTCACTATGACGAAACTGGGCCAAAGAGACATTAACTTACTCAGCAGTTTGCACAGCTGGTAGCAGGCAAAATCCATCTGGGCTCTTTTTGCTACATGTGCTTAGAAACATCTTTGTAGCTCCTCGGCCTCACCTGTCTCCCAGCCCCTCAATCTCTTACTTTGCCTCAGTCACTGCCTTGGTGAGCCAGTTCCTGAAGGATGCTTGGTGCTTTCACTTGAGGTCAACCAGCCATACACACTGTGCCAGAGGTCCCCCAGGTTGGATGATTCAGTAGCGGAATCATAAGACTCAGCATACAGTCATACTCACAGCTTTGATTTATTACAGCAACCAGATGCAATGCAAAATCAGAACAGGAAAAAGGTACATGGAGCACAATCTCAAGAAAATCAGGCACAGGCTTTCAAAATTCCTTTCCTAGTGGAGTCCCTCAGGACTCAATTCCTGTGGCAATAGGTTGTGACAATCCATGTGAGATGTCTACCAGGGAATTCACTAGACTCAGAGCCAGGAAGGATTTTATGGGGGACTTATCTGATCAGTACCCACCTGCTAAGACATATCAAAATTTCAGACTCCCAAAAGGAAATCAAGTGTTCAGTGTAAACCACTTTGGTTGCACCAAAAACTTTAGGCACAGTAAACCATTCTTCTCAGGGAATAGTGGGAACCCCCCTGAAATCTAAGTTCCCAGATGCCAACCTGGCAGACATTTTTAAGGATTGCAGCCTCAGCCTTGCCATATTTATTCTTTACTGCACGCACACATAAGGCTTAAACTTATGCTTCCTGAGTAGCTTTCAAGAGGTTCAGATAAGGCAGACCATAAAAATAGAGAGGATCTCCCTATGGGGCTTACTTTGATCCATGAGTGTAGGAATGGGAAGACAACTCACCCAACATGCCCATCTGAAGCACTATTCTGAGACTCAATTTTTCTGTCTAGTCTGTCCTGAAACATTCTGCATGGCTGAGCAAGGTGTACCTGTTGAGTACCTGACTTTTGTTTGTTTGTTCACTTTTGTTATTGATGATGGTGGTGGTGGTGGAGGTGGTGGTATGTGTATGTATGGCTGTGTGTGTGTGTATGCACCACCACACCACTAAGAAGCAGTGGTCAGCATGAAACATCACCCTGAGTTTTCTTCCCATTCTTCCCTGCTTCCTTTAGTTCTTCCTTCACTTGTATTGCCCTGAGATTTCACCTCCAAAATTACACATTAGCACCTAAGCCTTGCCTCAATCTGATTCTTAGGAAACTGCCTAAGACACCACACTCTGTTGGTGTTGGGACTCTTTTGGCACAATGCCACGTGTTATGGTTTGAATATGAGGCATCCTCAAAAAGCTCCTGTGTTAATGCAGGAATATTCAGAGCTGTAACCTAATCAACCCACCCTAATCTGAATCTGGGTGGTAACTGTAGGCAGGTGGAGTATGACTGGAGGAGGTGGGTGAGTGGAGGTGTATCCTGGAAGAGTTCATCTTCCCTACAGCCTTTTCCCTTTTCTCTCTTTGCTTCCTGTCTGCCATGAAGCAGTGCTTCTCCACCATTCCCTTCCACCATCATGTTCTACCTCACCTTGGGCCCAGAGAAATGGAGTCAGCTGACTGAACTGAACTATGAGCCTGTTTTCTTTATCTAAGTTGTTCTTGTCAGGTATTTTGGTCACATGACAAAAAGCTGAGTAACACAACATTGCTTCATCTTTCTCATCTAAATAGGAAGAAATGGTCTGGATTTATGCCTTAAAGAAAAGCAAATTTATTCTCTAGAAGAATTAGATAGTCATTCACTTATATAGCAATTACTTACCAGACATGGTTAAAATGCCAAGCATTGTAATGACCCTGGGGATATAGCAGTGAGCTGGATAGACAAGATCCCTTGTAGATCTTGCAGCCTTGTGGGAGAGAGAGTTGATTAAATGTGTACTTACATTGTGGTAAGTGCTATGATAAAGACCAGGGTACAGAGAAGCATGTGGTAGAAGATGTCCAAGGAGGTAAAGAAAACTTTTGGAGCAAATGTTGCTTATATCTGCTTAGATGTAAGATGATAAGGGGTTAGCCAAGGGGAAAGCTCATGGGACTATCCAGGCTAGAGCCATGAATTCAGGAATCTTTTCCACATATAAGTAATGGGAGCCAGGGGAGTGGTTAAAAGGATGCAGAGAGAAGTGTATTTGGCATTGATAAGGCACTTAACTATCCCTCCTTCCTCCAACTCCCAAAGAACACTCTGAACTGCCAACAACTTCTCAAAGTCCATAACATTTATCTGGCACCTCAACTGTGAGTTATCATTTCATCTGGAGGAGTCCTATGTCTGAAACAAGGTTGTGGTGACCTTGAGGACAAGGGGACCAAGAACTTTGTCTAGTATGGACAGCAAGGTGAGGTGGGAATGTCTGATTGATTGTCTGGCTGCCCTACTGAAAGCTGAGTATCTTGGAAGGAGACAATGCCTTGAGGGTTAATCTAGTTAAACCTCCCTCACATTTTGCTCATGAAAATGGGGAACAGAGAGATGACATTTTCCCCAAAGTCCCAAGATTTATCACACTGTATTGCAATTGTCCAGCCATTTTTCTATCTTCCACATTAACTTCCAAAAGCCTCATGAAGGAAGGGCCTGTGTCTGTTTTGGACACTCTTCTATCCCCAGGGCTTAGCACAATGTCTAGCACAAGGGAAATACTAGATACATATATTTTTTAATAATGGTATTAATAAAAAGCTAATTCAAGCAGAACTCAAGCTAGGAGCATGTTCTGTGATGCTACCCAGTGTTCCAGCCACCAGCACTAAGACTTGCTTTCTCATCATGTGCAGAACAGACCCAGCTTTTGGAGGCCCATAATCCTCTTGTTGGAGCCCCAGGCAGACTCTACCCTGGGCTGCTGCTCTGAGTGTCAGAAGTGTGTTGAGAAAGTACTTTAGTTCAAGCACAACACCCAACTCCTCCGGAAAACTCTGCTAGCACTATTGATTTGTGTGGGGTTTTGAAATGGAATGAGTGGCTGATTTTCTCCAAATGGCACATTTCATTCATGATGCATGATTGTAATCGTGGCTGCCTGAAGCCTGCAGTCCCCAGCTCGGCAAAAAGAAAAAAAGAAATGGCTATTTTCTGGAGTGAATACACTGAAAGGGCAAGAAATCCATATTCATTTTCCTGCCTCTCGGCTGGACTCTATATTTCGCAGGCAGGTGGAACAAAAATCTTTAAATATCATGCTGATCCAGGAAACGCTCGGCAATATTTAAAGAGCGCTGCGTGCCTGCCTCATGCCCCTCTCCGGTCTCCGCAGGCTGGCCCCACGTCACCAGGCTGGACAGCCATTGCCGCAGCTATAGCAAGCGTGGCTCCAGACCCCAGGTTCAGATTAACTGGCGTGTGACCTTTACAAAGTACTATGGTTTATAGGAATGTTGAATTTTTCAACAGCTAGGGAGGACTGGCACTAGTGGAAAGAAAGGAATGGGAAATGACTCCGGGCCGTTTAAGCCTCCAAGGGGAAAAATGAACTCGGCTTCGACTTTGACTTTAATTATGTCCATTGCCCTCAGAGGCACATAAGAAAGACAATGGGCTCATACCATTAATAATGATTCTCCTGCCCTCAACTGCGATAAATAACTTGAAGGAGGTCTTCAGAATATTTAGATTCTTCCTCCTCCCTCCTCCAGCACTGACTTCCTTTTTCCTTGGCAGATGGTTGGAAACCCTGGCCCCCACTGCCTTGACCTCCTGCAGATGTTGGGCTAGGGATGAAGTGTGACCCAGAGGACTGCTGGGAAGAGAAAAGAAAGAGCCTTAATGTGCCATAGCAGGGCAAGCCATGGGGTGGCCCACTAACTGCTTTTTTATGATTGTCACTTACCGGCTCTGATTTAGCCGCACTTAAAGAGTGGTGTCAGCAATTGTAGAGGGCCTCAAAGGGGACCGATGCAAGTGAAGGCCAAGTATTATCGGGAACCAGGTCAAATCGGTGATGAATGGATGATTATGAGGAGGGGCAAACGGCCATCGTTGGGGATGCCGTAACAAACTAGACGTTGATATATTG
>JAJEJO010008230.1:0-13881 GCA_020662805.1 Glaucomys volans | reverse complement strand
TTCACACCTGCTGCTCCCTTTGCTGTTTCTCTTTCTTTCTAGTGCCAGCCCTTGACAATTTAACACTCACACATATTATTTTCCCTTTCAGTTTCCAAGTCATCATGACCCCCCAGGAAACCTTTATTATTCTCTCTGTCCAAAAGAATTCTCTCCTTTGTCTTTCTTCCACACCATTTTCCCTTTCTCTTTAGATCTTCACTTGTTCCTTTCTGTTAGCTTTTTATTACGATTCCTAAATAAACTGTGAGTTTTCAGAAAGAAGAAAAAGGATGATAACCTAGTATGATACTTAGGTTATCAGATTAGTTGGGTGCTCAGTGAATGTTAGTTTAGTGTGTAATAAATGTTACTGTAAAAGTCCTGAGAAGATAGACAAATAAAGCAAATAAAGATAATTGGAAATTACCTGTGTAATACTGATGGAAGAAATTACAATGCATTTTTGTTGTTGTTAATTATATTATTTTTTGCTTTAGAAAGAAAGGAGGGAAAAAAGGCAAAATTCATATTTGGGATAGGAGATAAACTATGGAACATAGCCAAGGACAAGAAGAACCCAGGAAGTGAAAAGGGAGAAGGATATACAATATCCCTGAGGAGAAATTTATGTAGACTCAGATTGGGAGTTAACCTCTGATTATCTACTATTTATATATTTTAAAGAAATATGCATAAGATTTTAGTGCTTCCTCTCTTGTTTGTCCCCCAATATATGCATGAGCCAGCACAATTCAGGACTTGATTTACCTTTGCTGATTTGGCTTCTTTTCTCTGAGCTTATTTATGGTGGTGAGAGAGGCACTGTGTCCTTGCTGATAAAGGACGACTGAATTGCATTCTAGGCTCAGCCAGTACCTTGCTGTGAGATTTCTAGAAGGTTGGCTTCTTCCCTACCTGCCAAGTTTTCCTGAACTATGGGGAATGAAGACATGTGAAAGGGAGAATCCTAGACTAGAGTTTCTCCAATTTTAGTGTGCTTTCAAATATCCTGGAGGTCATTTTGAAGAAGCAGATTCTGTTGCAGCAGGTCTTGGGTAGGTCCTGAAATTCTGTATGTTAAACATGTAGAATTGAAGAAGCTCCCAGGCAGACCACACGGCATAGCAGGAGCCTAGACTTTTGAAGATGGAATGAACCTAGAGCTCACCCAAGCCAGTGGTTCACAGCCCTAGAGACCCTTGGATTTACTTGACAGCACCTTACGTTCCCAGGCTGCACACCTGAGAGTCACAGAGGGGCCCGGGTAGGTGGGTTTTTAACAAGCTCCCTAGTTCAGTCTGATGTACAACTGGGTTTGGGAACCACAGATTGGTCTGATTCCCAGTTAGGGAATGGCAAAACTGAGGGCCAGAGACTGTTTGAATTCTGTGAGGGAAGATTCTATTGATATGAGAGAGGTTTTCCTGAAAGAAGAACTCCTGTGTGTTTGGTTACCCAAAGTGAAGTTCCTCTTTTAACGTCATAGAAATAACTGGATTCTGAATGTGCTTTAGTTCTTAAAAGCTACTAGCATAGAAGACCATTTTTTCTGCCTCTTTTAGAATGATAAATACTCTAGATTATTTTAGTTTGGTGCTAATGGTAGGGGGTGGTGGTGGTGGTAAGGAATGGCTATTAAGCAATTATGCTGTTCAAACACATCATCATTATTATTACCAAGATGAGTGGACTCATTATAATTGAACAATAAAAGCATGAATGACTTTGCATTGTTATTAGTGTCTGTCTCAGGGCCCCTGCCTTTCCCAGAGGCTATTGCATTCAGCAGATAAGATTCAGAATGTACCGTTCTGGCAATGCTGAACTTGCCAGCTCTTGGGTGGATTTTCAGAATCCAACATGGTCCTCTTCTCTTCCTGGCAATGACCTTTTGTTCATTCAAGGCTCTTGCACTCAAATAACCTACTCCTTGGAAGACTTGGTTCTCACTGACTCCACTCTTGTTGTCTTCCCTCCCTTATTTCAACAGCAGCCAGTGAACGTCAAGACTGTGAACTGGGTTTTAATTCCCTTGCTTGAAACCTGCCAATGACTGCCGATTTCTTTTAGGATAAAACCCAAATCCTTAGTGAGGCTTCCCAGGCCCTTGATAAACAGAGTCACTTCCTTCCCCATTCCCCAGTCATTCTTCAGCCCCTTCACACCATACTCTTTTCAGTTTCTGGGATGTCCTAACATCTATCTCACCTAGGGGATTTAAATATGTTCTTTCTCCCATTTAGAAGACTCTTTCCCTAGCCATTTCCTCCTCATCCTTTTGATCTCTGCTTTAACTTCTATTTCTCAGGGAAACTTCCTGAAGTACCACAGTAATGCAATGTTCCCTACCCATAACCCTTTCATCACTGGTAACAGCATCTACACCTGTAATTACTTGCTTATTAACTTTCTTCCTGAACTAATGATAAATCCCAAAAGGATGTGGCTGTCCTTTCAAACTAATTCCTCATTGTTCAAAACATACCAACACATACCTCTGCATCACATTGGAGATGCTTAGTAGTCACTTGCTGGGAAAATGAATGTAAAGCTCTGCTAGGTACCTGAACTTTCAAAATACCACATGACAGGGACATAAGGAGAACTAAGGACACCTGTCTCATTCCCAGAGATAGGTGCTAAGCTTCCTCCTCTGTAGCCATATCCTCCACACCCCTCCAGAATATCCTTAAAAAAATTAAGTGATTAAAATGTATTTTCTCCATTAAATTGACCGTGGAGCCCCAGCATATTGGATCTATGTTTCTTAGAACTGCTGTTGGATTAGTCTGAAATGATACATGGGTGAAATCGCAAACCTCAGCACTGCACTTTTGTGGAGACGTTGTTGAGACTGCTGTTTACCATACCCCTGTGGAAAGACACTCCAAGAAATGTCTCCTTTAGATTTAAATGTCAGGAAGACCTTTGCTTCCCTGGGAAACTTGTGTTTTCTGAAGTCTACTGAATTCATGTGCCACATTTTTCTCTCCCAGGTTTGTCTGCTGGGAAGCTCAGGGTCATTCTCAGCTCAGTTTTTGCAACTATAAAAGCCTATGGCTCACACACTTGGCAACAGAACTTTGTTCTGGTCTTGATATTCTATTCTAAATGTATTTTCTCTGGTCTTGATTTATTAAATTATTTACAGCTTTCTATTTTAGAGAATGAAGTCTCGTATGCTTCCTCAAATCCTTAGTGGAATGGGGCAGAGAGATATATGAAAGAAAAAATTCATGAGGCTATGAGAAACATTCTCTTTAAAGTGTGGAGGGTTCAGCCGAGTGCTGTGGCGCACGCCTGTAATCCCATCGACTCAGGAGGCCGAGGCAGGAGGATCGAGAGTTCAAAGCCAGCCTCAGCAACTTAGCGAGGCCCTAAGCAACTCAGTAAGACCCTGTCTCTAAATAAAATACAAAATAGGGCTGGGGATGTGGCTCAGTGGTGGAATGCCCCTGGGTTCAATCCCCAGTACCAAAAAAAAAAAAAAAATGTGGAGGGTTCCTTCCTGCAGGTGGTAGTGGAAGGAAGGATGAGCAGAGCAGAGAGACCCTGCTGGCAAGGGTTTTCCTCAGCCACACAAGGACACGGCAGGATTTCTAGGAGGGGGACCCTACAGGAACAGAATATAGAAGCGATTTTTGTTTCTCATATCTTTCAGAAGCTATTATCAAGTGACCTAGAAGTGTAAGTAACCCTCTGTTTGGGGTCTGACTCCTTTTCTGGGGTGTGGCTAAATAGAGTGAGCTCAGTAATCTATACCTGAAATTCTCTATGAGGCTCGATTCCCATGGGATGCAGTGTTCTGTCATAAGGTCAGAATTAGAGTATTATCGTAGGCAAGACTGTAATTTCAGCCACTTTCCAGTTCACCTATGCGCTCCACATTGCCATGAAAACCCTATTTGCCTTAGGAATCTGGCATTCATTTCTACCTAGAAGGGAAGCAGGAGCAAGTATGAGGTCCAGTGTGCTGGATGCTACATAGGCACTCAGTAACCTCCCTGGAAATAGCACATTCTCTGCATTTTATGTAAGGTAAAACAAGGCTCAGGAAGAGACTTGCCC
This sequence comes from Glaucomys volans, assembly GCA_020662805.1. Classification (NCBI taxonomy): domain Eukaryota; kingdom Metazoa; phylum Chordata; class Mammalia; order Rodentia; family Sciuridae; genus Glaucomys; species Glaucomys volans. The sequence continues at coordinate 9,831 of JAJEJO010008230.1, read as the reverse complement.
AGGGTGGGGCTCACATTCAATTCAGATCTGCCCTTGCACAGGGCTAATTCTACACTGGTTCTGCAGCCCTCTGGGAAGACCATGTGAGAGGCAAAGAAACTAAGAACACAAACCAGATTGTTCTATGGGTGAGCTTAAGAGTCATCACATGTGAAGCTGGGAAAGGACTCAGGCAGCCAGAAGAGAAAGGAAGAGAATGCCCCCTGCCCCAGAACCCACCACACTCGCCTCCCTCCCCATCCCATCATCTTTGGCGGGCAGCAACAGGTGTCAGTCAACACATTCCCCAACACCTAGGCTCTCCTGGCTCTCCTCATTCTTGTCTCCACAAACAAAATGAAAGTTGCTCCTTTTGGGTAGGAGATGGTCTTTGAAGGTGGATATTAATCACCCATGTTGATTTTGGTCAGAGTAGCTATGTGTTGAGGGATCACCATGCTCTGTGACCTTCATGGTCTCTTTCGCATTTCACAACCACCAGCATGGTAGCTATCATTATCTCCCTCCATGGCAGGTGCAAAGCTATGGCTTACCCAGGTGGCTGTAGCCAGGCTGTTAGCAAGTGCTGGAGCCCAGCTTTCTGCCTCCACTCTACAACATTGCTGAAATGCCAGAAATGGGTAGTAGAGTTCTCGAAGTTTCCAGTGCCCCTTTAGAGAGAGCAGAGTCAATAAAAAATTTCACTGACCTCCACAGAGCTCTGATTTGGACACTAATTCTGTCTGCTCACTTCGCTGACATGATCATTGATTTTTTTCCCCAAGTTTCTCTCAAAATTCCATATTGGATTTAATTCCCACATTCAATTTTGATGGCAACTGTATATATTTTTATTAAACTTATTGAGCTATATATTCATGTGCAGTTGTAAAATAATATAGTAGATGTTACTTCCTTTTTACACAGTTTCCACCAATGGAAACCTTTAGTATAATTTCAGTTTCCATCAACAAAATCTTAAGTATAATATCACAACCAGAATAGCAATCTTGACGGTGTTAAGATACAGAATATTATCAGCACCGTAAAGGATACATTAGAACTCAACTCAAAGTGGATCAAGGACCTAGAAATTAGACCAGAGACTCTGCACCTAATAGAAGAGAAAATAGGTCCAAATCTTCATCACGTTGGCCTAGGACCAGATTTCCTTAACATGACTCCCAAAGCTCAAGAAATAAAAGCACGAATCAATGATTGGGATAGAGTCAAACTAAAAACCTTTTTCTCAGCAAAGGAAACAATCAGCAATGTGAAGAGAGAGCCTTCAGAGTGGGAGAAAATCTTTGCTACACACACTTCAGATAGAGCACTAATCTCCAGAATCTATAAAGTGCTCAAAAATCTTTACACCAAGAACACTAATAACCCAATCAATAAATGGGCTAAGGAAATGAACAGACACTTTACAGAGGAAGATCTACAAGCAATCAACAGATTTATGAAAAAATGTTCAACATCCCTTGTTATAAGAGAAATGCAAATCAAAACCACCTTAAGATTTCATCTTACCCCAATTAGAATGTCTTTTATTAAGAATACAGGCAACAACAGGTGTTGGCGAGGATGTGGGGAAAAGGGTACACTCGTACATTGCTGGTGGGAGTGCAAGATGGTGCAGCCACTCTGGAGAGCAGTGTAGAGATTCCTTAGAAAACTTGGAATGGATCCACCATTTGACCCAGCTATCCCACTCCTTGGCCTATACCCAAAGGACTTAAAATCAGATTACTACAGTGATGCAGCCACATCAATGTTCATAGCTGCTCAATTCAAAATAGCTAGATTGTGGAACCAACCTAGATGCCCTTCAACAGATGAATGGCTAAAGAAATTGTGGTATATATACACAATGGAATATTACTCAGCCATAAAGAAGAATAAAATTATGGCATTTGTAGGTAAATGGATGATGTTGGAGACTATTATGCTAAGTGAGATCAGCCAATCCCAAAAATCCAAAGGCCGAATGGTCTCTCTGATAAACGAATGATGATGCATAATGTGGGGGGGCGGGTGTCAAGAATGGAGGAAGGATAGAGAGCATAGAAGAAAGGGAGGGGTGGGGTCGGGCGTGGGGGGGTAAGAATATTAACAGAATGTGTGACAGACATCATTGCCCTGTGTACATGTATGAATGCACAGATGGTGAGATTCTACTTTGTGTACAACCAGAGAAACAATAGCTGTACTCCATTTGTGCTCAATGAATCAATAAGCAAATAAAAAAAAATAAAAAAAATAAAAGAATACATTAGGATCCTTCCCTCCATCCAATTCCTTCTTTAACCCTTGGAAACTACTGATCTCTTCTCCAAATCTATAACTTGTTCATTTCAAGAATGGAATCTATATCATATACAACCTTTTAGAATTGTTTTTTTTTTTTCACTCAGATTCTTTGGAGATCATCAAAGGTTTTGCAAGTAACACTAGTTCATTTATTTTATTGCTCAGTAGTATTCCACCGTATGAATGTACCACAGTTTGTTTAACCATTCATTTGTTGAAGAACATCTGGGTTTCCAGATTGGAGTTGTTATGAATAAAACTGCTCTAAACAGTTATGTTCAGGTTTTTGTGTGAACTCGTCTTCATTTTTCTGGGATAAATTCCCAGAAGTGCAATTGCTGAGTCCTATGGTTAATTGCATGTGTAGTTTTATAAGAATGCTAAACTGTTTTCCAGAATGGCTTTACTATTTTGCATTTCCATGAACAATGCGGGAGTTGTTGTAGTTTCTCTGCATCCTTTCCTTTCAAATTACCTAAATTTAATCTTAATCATCTCTTAAAAGCTATTTCTCCAAACACAGTCACATTGGATTTTAGGGGTTTGATATGTTAATTTGGAAATAGGGACACAATTCTGTCCCTAGCACCATACCTCTACTAGCCCCTCACCCTAAGAGGAAGTCTGGCTCTCTCTGATCTCTTATAGGTTCAGTTCAGTGTCATTAACTTTGGTTGACCTCATACTCTGTGCAGAGCTGTGCATCAGACAGCATAGCAGCAGAAGGCGTAGTCTGTGCCCTGTGGGAGTTGACCACTTAATGTGGAGGAAAGACATAGAAACTTTCTGCATGAAACAGTGCTAAGAGACAGATCTGGACCCACATCTTGGCTCCACCAGTTACTAGTTGCATGAGACCTGTGCAGTTCACTTACTCCCATTCCTCAGTGCTGAGTAGGGGCAATCCCTCTTCTGTCTGCCTCCAAGGTGTACTATAATTGAATGACATGTGCATAAGATTGGAAGTGAAATTCTAATAAAATGCGTAGTTGTCAAGTGAAAGAAATGGTGAAGATATGTATCAATAGAGAGGAAACTGAGGCAGGGTACATGAGATGGGATTAGATGGCCTTGAGGGCTACATTACTGGACTTCAGTCTCGAGGCAGGATAACTGTGTAGTTCAGTGCATATTTAATAGCTTTCAGAAAACCTTCACATCCATGTTCATTTGATGTACAGTCCTCTGAATTACACAGGCCAGATACTGTTTTCTCAGTTTTAGAGATGAAGAAGAAAGAAGAAGGAGGAGGAGGAGGAGGAGGAGGAGGAGGAGGAGGAGAGAAGAAGAAGAAAGAAGAAGAAGAAGAAGCCCAGAGAGATGAACTAATTTGCCAAGATTCCCTAGCTAGTAACTAGCAGAGTTGAGATTTCTAACTCCTATTCTAGTCCTTCATTCCCAGCCCTGCACACTAACTATAGGAGTGCATGATCCAGGGAGATGGGATCTAGAAGGAAAGCCCCTCTTGTGTTCAGTGATTCACATGTATTACTAGGACCAGCAGTGGAAGCTCCTCCTTGTCAGCAAGTTCCCCTTGATTGATCTGAACTGTCTTAAATTTAGGAAGAGTTTATAACTCCTACCTAATGTGATAATAAAAATCTAAATTTCCTTTGATTTGTCAGTTTTACTTAATTTGAATTGCCTTCATCATAAGATATAGACTGGAGGCCAAAATCATCACCTGTTCAGCAACATTAATGAGGAGTATTCCTATAGTAATTTCATTGAGCAAAATCGGTGACATAGTGAATGGCTCAATTCTTCCTATACCTTAAAGCTCCACGTACAACTGTAAGAGTTGGGTGTTTACTTTCATTTGCATTAAGTCTGTACATGCTCATTTAATGCAGTTTCACGTTGGTCATTTTATCTATAGATCTGTGGTTTGACTTTATCATTAGAATATTTTGCATATGTACATTCCTAGGTCTTTGACTTTTATGAAGAATCTAAAGCAGCACCTGCTATACGAATTACACCTAACTGCATCTGTCTATGGAAAGGTTAATCATGGATCTTGATCTATGGTGGCTTATGTCATACTGGGATCTGTAGGGCTTGCTAAGATTCTTGCTAGGCTAAAAAACATGTGGCATAAATGCCAAAGTTCCTCAGTTGTAGATTAACCAAAATTCAAAATGTAGCCTGTGGTAAATCCAGTGTATATTTCCTGTGAAAATGTAACTCTTCATTAAGATAGCAAAGCATCAATCTAGGAAGAGCATTAATACCTGGTGGTTGGTATTACTTTTTTATTGATAACCTTATGCACAATATTTTAAAAATTATATTAAAATTATAAATACCCAGTAGACAGAGGTACTTAATAATTGCCAAACTTGATTTCATCTTTTTCTTCTCCACTTTCAAAAATTTAACATTTTCTCTCATTTCTAGTAGATTGGGTGTCAAAAGGCCCTAGGCAACTATCTAACTCCCTGGTGCTCAGAATCACAGACCCTGTCTCTAGGCTTAATATCACTTGCAAAAATGGAATAAAATTCCTTATCTTTGATGGCTCTATTAATACCAGAGAATCTCGAAGGTCACCTTTTAGCTATTTCTTTGCTCTCCTCTTTCTTTGCAAAAAAAGGAAATTTTCATTTTCTCCACGGTGGCTTTGGCAGAAGCCAGAAGAGGAGAAAAGCCACAATCCACTTTGGATAACTCCCTGTGCACCAATGGCTGTTGTTTTCCAACCAAGCATCCTTCTCCTTCACCCTCTTCCCTGCCAGTTCCAACACTTTAAGGCACATGTGGCCATTAACATTCAGTCCATCAAGTTTCTGTCCAGACTTTGCACTTGTGGCACCTGAGGAAGACAATAGATATCGACTACCTAAAAAATAATATTTTGCTATAAACTATAAGGACATTTTATGAGAAATAGTGGAGCAAAGCCAATCTTCACTGAATTCCTAATCTATCCACCAGTGCAGCATGATTTACTTCCTGCATCTGTAAAATGGGAATCCAAACAAGACGCACAGCAGAGGATTGTTATCAGGGTTCACTGAGATCCTGGGTGTGATGGGCTTAGCATAGTGTCTGGCAACTCAGTAATGATAGATATTTTTATTGTTGTTGCTGTTGAAAGATAAGTAAAGGCTATTAAGGGGACAGCAAATGTCTTGGATTATGGTTTCTTGGAATCTGGGCATGGTATAACAGACAAAATTATGACAGCAATTTAAGATTATTCCATTTAGATTCTCCTATAAACCTTAGCTTTAGAAATCCTGAAGGAAACTATATGAGTAAACTGTATACTTCATTTTAAGAGAGATTCTGACACACAAAGCTATTGTAGGTCAATGTGTGTCTGCTCACTGTTATGTGTCTGCTTGAAGAAACACCTGTGGTTAGAAAACGATTTTCCATTTGTGTATAGACATGCTAGATGGACTGGGATTCTAAGTCCATCTAGCATGTATATACGGTTACTCTATACAATACAATCAAGGCTTAAATATTTAATATGAAAAATTATTTTAATCATAATGAACAGGCAGTAATCTTGTAGATTGTCTTTGAATGTGGGGCTTTGTAAACACCCAGACGTGTGAGGGAGGAAATTCTCTGTGGAGTACAGGTCTAGATCTGACGCCATTGCTTTAGTGTATACATAGATAAACAAAAACACCTTGCATATGACCTTAGAAAGTAAATATCTTTGTGTTCTAATCACTGCTATGGGAATCTTAGTCTCCATTTTTATTTTGGTTTCTTAGCTTCTCTACATTAGAAAGAATACCTCACTCCTTCACACGGGATTGCTCTGTTTGGAGGTTGTTCCATTTTCTAGGAAGAGAAAACACATAGTGTCTTGCATAAACTAAATCTGTATCCTGTGAATCTCTTTATTAGAGGCTTTAGTTTGGTTTTAGTTTTGAATAACCTCTCCTTTAAAGCTTAATTAACTTAAAAGTTATTTGCATTGAATTGTTGGGATTACACATGAACTATGACAAAGAATTTTTACAATCTGGTCTCTGCCAAAGACATGGTTTTAATTATTGAGGTAGCTAGACATATTTTCTGACTCAAGCATTTTGAACAGAATTCTGCTAAGTTTTAAAACAGAACTAAACAACACCAGTGTCTTTATAATACAACATCGTAAGTATTTGCTATGCAATAATGAACGAGTACAGTACAATTCTTTGAAGTGGTACAACTGAATTCCATCCAAGAAAACTCCTCCATATGGTTCCTCCAGTTCTTGAATTTGGCTGAAATCCGAAAGCATTCTCCTGGTAACTGTGGCTGCTTATACACTCCATTCCCATAGAGTCAAGGAAAATTGCACTAAAATGAAAATTAGCTATATAGCATGTTTTAATGGAGAATACATGTGATTCATCTGGAAAATGCTAAGATTATATAGAAAATGTGTAAAATTTACTTGTAGTTTTGTGGGAGGATTTAATGCTCATGATTGCCTGATGACAAAGGCAAATGCTTGCAGTGAATCATAAGAGGTCTAAATGGTGCTTTTATGGTATTTGGGGGTCTCAAGGAAACATATCTGTGAATTCATAATGGAAATCAAAGGGAAAAGAATGCAGCTTAATATATACTTTTAAATTTTACGCATAGCTGTTTGGGGATTGCCTGAGATACAAAAAGTAAGATCAAGCTTTATTGAACATACCAATTCTTCATCTAAAGAATTCTTAAACTGAGCCTGGTTGATTTCTCAACTGAATGCTGAAAGAGAATTAATGATATTTCCCAAGCCAAATCCAGGTTTGCTGCTCCAACACTCTCCCCTGTCAGCACTTTCTTTCAACTTGGGCCCTTTGCAATGCCATCCAAAATGGAACAAGCTAAACTTTCCTCTCTTTAAACTCACAAGATCTCTTCTTGCTTAAATGGTAATGAATAAATTACTTTCTTCCGCCTGACAGAAAGATGAATTGTTTAACACTTATTATGCAGCCATCTACTTAAAGCTGAGATTACAGTTCAATTCATATTTGATTCATAGAACTTGAAGTATTCATCATCCCGCCCCCTTCTCCCCTTTGAAAGGTCCTGGGACACCTTCCTGTTGTAACAAACAAGACGTGACTCATGCCTCATCTTTCCTCCCTCCTGCCAGGGTCTTAGCATTAAAGCAGTCAGAGATGCGTGTGCAAGAAATGAGACTTAAGTTGGATGGATCAAAGCTTCTCAATTCCCTGGGCCGTTGCTGTTCACACAACATAAATACAATAATCATCTTCATCTACTAAATTAGGGAGTGGAAATGGGCTACCAGCCATCTAATGCAGAAATTTGCAGCATCTACAGTGAATGGCATATGGGGGGAGAAGGAAGGAGAGGGAGTGATGAGCAGGCAAATGCTTTTCCTTGCAAACAGTCGCGCTTTTTGAATGCACGGAATGATGGTATTGTCCTCTCTTGAGTACTGTGCAGAGGGCAGCTGTGGCTGGAGAGCAGAGGAGAGTTTTCTGTTATAATTGGGCAAAACAAAACCATGGTGGTCTGGAAAAGGCTGCTGCCTGCCATCTGAGAGTGTCTTGCCCAACGGAGCCTCCGCATCAGACAGCTGAGCTGTGAAGCTCTGGCAGCGCCTGGCATTAAGCATCATTAGGGGATGATGGGCATGATTACCTGGCACTGGTATCTCTCCTCTAGAAACTGAAGCCAGCCTCCTAGAAACAGGTCGAACAACGGCAGCAGGCAGATTTCAGGTGGTTTGGAGGATCCCCTGGGTACAGGGATGTTTGACAGTTGGGGAAGGAATGAGAGGAGCTCTTTTTCCCTGCTAGTCTCTCCTACTCCTCTGAATCTCCACCTTCTGTCTCTGCAGAGGGAGGCCTATGTCTTTCTGGAAGCAGCCACATAGCACAAAGAAAACATATTGTCTTAGTTTCCTTTGGCTGCTAGAAAAAAATGCCATAGACTAGTGTCTTAAACAACAAACATTTAGGCTGGGAAGTTTGAGGTCAAGATGCTGGCACACTTGGTTCTTAATGAGGACTCTCTGGCTTGCAGATAATTGTTTTCACTGTGTCCTCACTGTGTGGTGGGAGGAGAGTTACAAAAGTCTTCTTAGAAGGACACTAATACCACCTAGGGACTCCCCCTCTGCCCTGTCTCCACCCAACCTAAACCTAATTATGTCCCAAAATTTCCATCTCCAAATATGAACACACAGAGGGTTTGGACTTTAACCTATACATTTGGGGGTGGGGTTGGGGGGACACAAATATTTGGTCTAGAGCACAAAGCAGTGGTCATGCCTTTATCGCCCTTGCTTTCTTGGCAAACCCGTGTTTTAAGATGCTTTAGAGATCCTTAAAACCCTCCTAACCTTATCCTTAGCATGAAGTCCCCAGGGCACACCTGTGCCAGCACCACCACAAGTTCAGGTGCCTCCTCCCCGTTGGACAGAACTCAAGTTACATTCCTGTTTGTGTCTCCAGGGCCTGGCCCAGTTCCTGGCCCCAGCAGCAGTCAGAGAAGGCCTGTTGGATGAGGGAGGGAAGGAAAGTAGGGAGCTTGTGTGAACAGGAAGCAGGTTCACCCATTTACTTAACCACTCAGCACCTTATTTGTCTCTGATATTCTGTGGTTATCAGTTTTCTGATCTGTGAAATTGAAATAATTGGAATTGCTACATTGTAGAGCTATTGAGAGACTCCAGTTAAATACCTGGAAGGGAAGAGCTTTGTAAATGGTAAAGTATGTTTTGTTTCAAATTTCTGGAAAGCTCTCTGGGAATGCATACGTTACATTCGGCACGTGCACGTGCATGTACACTCTCACATGTGCCCACATGCAAACAGATGTGCATGTATTCTTCCTCTGACTTATGGGTTTCGAAGTTGAACAGAGATAATTTGGAAGTTGAACTCCAGCTCCTTCTTTGGTGGTGTCATCTTTAATCACTCATTTTCTTATCTTAAAATCAAGAAAATAAATAGAGGATTGTTGGTGAGGATAAAATAAGATAGTGATGTAGATTAGTACAGTGTCTGGCATATGATTGACTGCAGATGCTCCTCCTGTATCCCAGAGTCTCCAGCCAGACCACTGCCTACCCCTCTGCTCCCACATTCCCCAGCGTTCCTGATGTCCTTGCCAGTCAGGTTAGCAAACACAAATCACTCCTAGTTTGGGACATCAGTCCTCTTTTCCCTGGGGGGTAATCTTGTCTCCCTAACTAGTGTATAGACTTCTAGAGCTGAGACCTTCATCCTGCCTGGTAGCAGGGTCACACACAGTGAATGCCCTCTGGATAAATACCTGTCCAATGCAGGTCTTTATTCATACTGCCTTGGATGGGGGTTAAGGTTACACAGAGAAAAAAAGGAGCCTGAAGTTCTGAGCAGCATGATGGCTTCCTCATTGCCCTCCTCCAGGTGCCTTGGGAATGGCCCCTTCCAGACCTCCTTGGCCATTTTTCTGGGGGAGAGTAAGAGGATCCCTCCCCTCCAGACCTCTCCTGCTCACTGAGCCCTCATTCCCTATGATCTCTCTCACTCACCTGGACATGTTAAACCTCGCTTGGGAGCATACCTTCTC
>JAJEJO010008147.1:0-10963 GCA_020662805.1 Glaucomys volans | reverse complement strand
CCAAGAAACAGTATGTAGTTCGGATCTGACCACTTTTCTTACTTTCATTGCCACCGTCTCCCTCCAGGCCACTGCTGTGGCCCTCCTGGGTCACTGCAGAGCCATCTTACTGCTCTCCCTGATCCCACACTTTTCCTCCCATCAATCACTCCTCACACTGAGGCCAACATCTTTTTTTTTTTTACTTTGCATCTTGAAATGATTTCAAACTTACAGAAGAATTGTAATAGTACAAGAATAAAACAAAGAATTCCTATGTAACTTTACCCAAAATTCCCCAGAAAAACTAACACTCCATTTGCTTATCATTACCCCCATCACACATGCGCACATCAAGCATTCGAGGCATCTAGGCCTCCCCCCGCCAAATACTTCCAGATGGATCTTCTAAAAACAAGATTTTTTTCTCATAAACAAAGCAGAGTTATCAAAATCATGCAGTTAAGATTGAAACAATTTTATTATCTAATCTACAGACCTTATTCAAATTTCACCAATTGTTCCAATAACAAAGCAATCTTACAGTGTGAATCAAACCATGCTTATAACACTCCAATGCCACCTATTGCCTCCCTCTGACCCGTAAGGTCTGCGCGTTCAAGTTCCTGCCTACTTCTCCCTAATCTCCTACCATGTTCCCTATTCCTTACCATAATGGAGGCCCCATGGGTCTTTCTATTCCTCTGCTACATAGTCTCATTTCTACCCCAGGGTCTTTGCAACTACCATTGCCTCTCTCTGGAATGGTCTTTCCCACAGATCTTCACTGATGGATGGCTTCTCATTACTCACGCCAAATGTCACCTTTTCTGTTATACTGCTTTTCCCCTGTGTGATTTTCAGGAGGACAGATGGAATTATTTAATTCTAGGTTGTTGCCATGTTCCTCCAAGAGCCCTGAAAGATTGAATTCGCTATACTTTTGTGTTTATAGTATTCAAATAATTTCTAAATTGTTAGCATATGGCATACATGGGATGTTTGAATTCAATAAAAATCCTCTTCTTAAAAATCTCTAAATACCAATGCGTACTACCATACTGTTCTTGAACATTCACTGCAAAGTTGGTATCAGTAAGTAGTGGGTTTTCTGTCTTGGACATATTAACAGTGTGAAAGAATATACATCGTAATCATCAAATGAAAGCGCACCTACAAGTAATTCACCAATGAAATTCTTCAGATTACAAGATGTGATACTGAGGACAAAAATCAAAATGTTTTAACAGTTATCTATAATCGATGTTAATGTGTACTTAATGCAACTGCATAATGAGGTGTGCCCTGAGCATTTGCTCAGAACCACTTAGAATTGTGAAGACAGTTCCATAGGACATCCCAGGAACTGAAAAATGACAAGCAGAAAATCATTACTGCTATTATTTAGGGCTTGATGTCATTTTTCTTTAGTGTCATCCTGTGTCACTCCGACTCCAGGTAGCAATCTTTCCCTGCCCACACTGAATGACAAGGATTACATGTTTGCATGAACGTCAACATCCCCCATTATGCAAGGAAACGGGAACTCCTCATCTAGAAATCATCACGACCCAGCAGTGTCATGTTCCAATTCTCCCTCACTATTCAGAGCTGCAAGGAACAGCATCTTTAAGACCTTGCCTTAGTTTTCAGATAAAACCCACTTGATTTCAAGGTGACAGAGTATGTTCTTAAGAGCTGTTATCACCTTGGATAATTATAAAGCTAGCAGTGGCTTCCAGAGGAAACAAAAGAAGATTAACACCTCTGCGTGTGGAGGCAGCGTAACTGAGGCAGGGTGTCAGGGACCCAGAAGGCAACCACCACCAATCAGGAAGAAAACTGAAATAAGGTGGCAGTTGGGGACACCTTTCTCAACAATTAAATACAAAGAGGTTGCAGCATGTCTTTGAAAGCTACAGATATTTGTGGCTAAGAACAAAGGGTTTTGAATACTGTCAAGGTCACAACTACAAATAGTGAGTCAGTTGGCAATAATAAAAAATTCAAAGAAAGAGATAGAAGTAAACACATACATAGTTGTGACGCGAAATACAGGGAACTGGGAACAGGACTTCACATCTGGCCTTGACACTGCACCAGGGAGAGAGGAAACCAATTGCCAGAGCCCTGGGTTTAGGTTCAAGTTGCTTACAGGAGACACTGACTGATTGAGAGAGCTTCTCCTTTCAGTTTAGTTCAACTCGGGAAGCACATCCTTATTACAGTATATTATTATAATTTCTCCTTTATTTTACATAATGTTCTACTTTATTACTTACTGTTAACATCTTACTATGCTCGATTTATCAATTCCCCTTTACCATAGGTAAGTATTACATAGTAGATGTAAGGTTTGCTACTTTATGTGGTTTCAAGCAACCTCTGGGGAGGGTCTAAAAACGTGTCCCCCTAGATAAGGAGGAGCTATTGTATTCTAACCATCTCTGTTTTGCAGATGAAAAAACCGAGGCATGGAAAACTTAGGTAATTCCTCAAGAGTATTCAGCAAGTAAGTGAGGGAGGCAGAATTTGAACCCAGTCTGGTCCTACCTCAATCTGGGTTCTTTAGCATGACATGATAGTCTCAAGAGGTTGGGAAATGACAACTGACCCAAAATAAAGTCAAGTCAGGACCGGAGAACTTGAAATTCCCAGTGGAAGAGATGGGTGATCATCTGTCTAGTTCACCCATGAGGATCCACATAGACTCCCAGACGAGATCCCTGCTCTATTGAGTCACGTTTATTTGGCCTCCTGAGATGGGACTATTCTAGAACGACAAAGACAGCAAATAAAACACAAAGATGGCTTCAATAAAGTAGCACCCAACCAGAGCAGCTCACTGTAATTTTTTTTCCATAGAAGCCCTTCACCGTATGGAACTGATTATCGCCATCTGCCCTTCCATACTTCCATTTCCTCTCTAGCAGCTCATTCTTCAAAAACTCAGTAGCTTCCTCTCTTTACATTTGTAAATGCTGTTGACTATGGATAAAATCCATGTTTACTTTCTATTCAAAACCCATAGGAAAGCTTGTTTTAATCACCCACAGATGTTTCATTCAGTTCTGCTTAGCTTGGCACAGAACTTCAGAAGGAAATAAAAGAAAAATCTTTATTTTATATTTCAATTGTAGATTGTTACAGACTAAATAAAACGCCAAATTGTTATTGGAAACAACACAGCCACTGTAATAACGATAGTCGACATCTCATTTTTACAATTATAATTTTCTCTGGCATTCATTTAACTCAAGATGGTTTCCATATTTTACAAAAGGGCCCCCCCACACCCACTACTCTGAATGAACCTTTGCTAAAACCATAAAACTTTGTCATTTATTTTTAATACATTCTTATACATTTGATAAAATTGAAACTACAGCACAATAGATATTTAGTACTTAAGCTCTTAAATTCTTTCTACCATTTTGGTGTAATGTTTTGATATGGTGATCCGTTTCAATTCCTTTAGAAAAACTCATTAACAAACCCCAAAGATGACATCACACCTTAATGGGTCAGTTCTTCCATGTTTGTATCTTTTTATTTCTTAACTGAAAAAATACTGATATATAAACATTCACTATGAATTGTATTTACACTTCGCACTTATTACATGTAAGGGGAGATGGCAGATTTCTGGTAGGATACTTCTATGAATTTCTGGTAGATTCTTTACTTTCCTCCAAAAACTTTGACGTGATAGATTCATATCCCTACAATTATTACAAACCCTATACTTCAATCCCTACAATTATTGCAAACTTCACTTCTTTCAGTGAAACCCTGAAACTGTCTGATCAGTTTATTCCACATCCCTTTTTACTTCCATAATGCCCAGAACTGAACTATAGCCCACAAGACCTAAGTCAAAATTCAACCAATATTTACCTCTTCCAACATCCAGTCACTCCACTGCTCTTTGGAAAGCATTTACATTCGCATGGCAGAACAAATCCTGAACTTTCTTCTCATTCCAATGTGTTAGAATATCACAGATAGTAAATTTGGTGGTTGTTGCTGATTTAGTACACTGGTTCAGACTGAGGGTAAAAATCTTCTCAAATAAAAATGACCCCAGAATGAGCCCAGCTGGTTTAAGAGGGCCCATTACAGCTCCTTATAAGTGTTTTAACATGCATGTCAAAACTCTGATGTGAATGTACTATTTTGCTCACCATAATCGTATTGCTCTTCTTCATGTGGCTACTCCAAACACCTGGATCAGAGAACCAGCTGTAGTACTGAAGAACCCAGTGCACATGAGGAGGAATGGCCAGCAACGTACCTAAGAGAATCTACCAAATCAAATCGAATGTTCTCAGTCCACACAGGGAAGGACATAGTTTTCCTTACATAGTCTTATTTTCCCATGCAAGTGACAGCTCTTCACAGAACAGAATTCTATGTTGATAGAAAGAATATTTACTTTCCCCCATTATCTGACCACCACCAACATACACTTATAATCAAACACCAAAGACAATTCACAAGTCCACTAAAGACCCAAGTGTACTTTATCAGGTCAAGGTCATGCATATATTTTGTATAACCAACTTACTCTTCCTGTAACTAAATAAGTTATTGGTACCTCTGAATAACAGTTGTTTTTTTTTTTTATTTCACCAGTTTCCTTTTGAGAAAGTAAACCTCAGTCAGCTTTTGATATCCAGACACCATAATCAAGATAGCTGGATTTCTGTGAGTCAAAGACAAGAAATTACAATTTGTCCTACCTCAAAAATAAAGCAAGCTTTAAATATAAAGTGGCTAGCCAGTTTTTCCTGCTGTTGGCTTCTGCCATCATATGAATGGAACTGAAATATGATCTTCTAGAAACACTTCTCCCGTTTCAAGAAACAGAACTACAACACCAAATGCCCACTTGAGCTCAGTGCCTGTGTGCATGTAAGAGTGGATGATCCTTTTAAGAACATCAAATGCAGGCAACCAGGGGTTGTGAAAATAACAGGAGTGATCACAAAAGAGTGGTCAGCCTTCTACGATGATGAGGATAAAAATGAAAAGCAGAGGGGAAAATAAAAAGCACACGGGAACAGAGGCATATTTTATATCACAGTTAAAAGTGAATATAATTTGGTTCATTTTTGAAATCCAAATGTGACGTTTTAAAGCATCTCAAACACAGTTATGTATCATTCCTTATCAAGAAGGTTCCACCTGTTTCTATCAGGAAAAAAAAATCAGGTAAGTTATTAGTTTCCTAATCTGTAAAATCACTTATGAGATATTGTATTTCCTCAGACCTAATATTCCATCAACTTTAAGATGTACTATTTTATTTGCCAGGAAAAAAATGCCAATTATTCCATGACAGATGATCAACTATAAAACTCAGGCCAATTTCAAAGATTAAAATGTGGGGGGAAAAAGTGCATCTTAAATTTGAAGAAATACAGTGAAATCCTTTATATACATATTTTCACTTAGCAACAAAACCCCAGCTCAGGAGCACACCAGGAGACTCAAGAATAATGTGTGTAGTAAATGCTTTAAAGAAGAAATGAAGTCTGTAAAAATAAAAATAATAGTAGGGTGGGGTTGAGGTTGGGGGGTAAGAATAGTAACAGAATGTGTGACAGACATCATTGCCCTGTGTACATGTATGAATGCACAGATGGGGTGACTCTACTTTGTGTACAACCAGAAAAACAATTGCTGTACTCCATTTGTGTTCAATGAGTCAAAAAATTAAATAAAAAGAAAAAAAATAAAGTAACTGAGGCATTGAAAAAATAAATAAATAAATAAAATAGATTTGCTTCTGAAAAAAATAGTAATAATAATAATAATAATAATAAATTTTTAAAAAAAGAAGAAAGCTATCCCACAAGTAGCAAGGAAAGTTGATGCATCTCCAAAGGTTCAGAAATCTTTCCATTTTCCAAAACATGTTTCCCTATTATGGTCTTACATGTTTACATATTCTAATTTATTGGGGTCTTTTTTTTTTTCACTGATTTTATAAATAAAAAGCGCTTACAACAAAGAAGAGAAACTTTAGAAAACACATAAAAACAGGATCCAGACAAAGATGTGACTGGATTTTCAACTGTGACATCAGGCACTGTTTGAAAAATAAAAATATTCTTTTAAAAAGTCTTTCCTTTTCTCTTGCTGTCAGAAACCCCCTCCACCCCAACATTGCTCACCCAGCTTCTAAAACCTTTGCCTGGTTTACACTGGGAGATGGTTGGACTCAGTCCTCCATCTGATTACTCTAGAGGAGGGAAGAAGCAAGAGAGGGAGAATTCAAAGACCTTAGGGCTCAGGACTCAGGTAGCTTCAGGGAAGTTCAAGGTTAGCACTGTGGATATTCTTTCAACTATTTCAACTCCTTACAAACACCAAGGACAAAAAGAGTCTTTGCGTTCCTTCTATCAGGTTTTTTGAGTGCTTTCTAGTTGATGCCCTGATTTTGATGTTATTAACATGGTAATTGTGAACACACACACTAACTACAACACCCACAGTCCCCTTTCCACTTAAGACGACGGCCATAAAGAGAGCTCCATCCCCACTCTACAAGGATCGCAAAAAAAGCAGATGATCTACAGAATTTTAACTATCCTTGAGCCCCTCAGAGAACTGAAGCCAGAATACAGCCAAGTAACCTGAGTTCCAAACAGAGACAAGCCCTTTCCAAAATGACTGAGCATGCAAACTGCCTACTCTTTGGCAGAACAAGGGAAAAAGAACTGGTCACCTGATACAAGTAGGTTAGAAGAAATCAGACAAAATTTTAATTTTAAAATTCACGTAATTAAAAGGCAAGCGTGGGCTAGTGTGTCCATTTGAAACAGTTAAAGCCCCCAGACATAAGGGAAGTTCCGGTCACTATCTCAGTCTCGTGAGACTTCACCGGGTACTATGTGCAGAACAAAGATTAGGGATGGGACAGGAAATCTGAGCTCCCTCTTCAGTGGCACATCTGCTGACAAGAACAGGCACATCCAGGGACACTTCTGTCTTGTGAGATAATTGACTTAAGCTGCAAAGAAGGGAAAAAAAGGACAATAAACTCTTCTGTCTCCAGAGCCCCGGGAACCTGTTGCTTCTGGAGAAGCAGCGAAAGCAGAAAACCCTGGGTTTGCCAGGTAGAAATGAAACCTTAGGCCCAGATTTCTGCACCAATGCCAAGCAGCAGTCAGCTACTACCAGGAGAGGGACAAGAAATTGTCTCCCACCCAAAACTTTAGCTGCCATGAGGCAACTTTAGCTGCCATGGGAGGAGAGGACAGAATGCTGGAAAAACCCTGATTCTAGAACCCAGGCTGGACCACCACCAGAGACGACCCTTCTAACCCCACTACAAGCCCAAGTCCAATTTAAAAGCAAGAGTAGTTTAACACTGGGAAGAGCTAAGACATGAGGAGAGTCCCCTCTGTGGCTCAAGCAGGCAGGGGACAACAGAAGTACTGAGAAAAAAGTATCCATACCCCACTGCAAGCACAAGGTGACAGTAGTCACACTTTTGGAACCTGGAATCCAGTTCAACACCTGACTAGACCGATTCAATCTCTGCACCAATAGCATCAAAGAAGCAGCAGAATGCTCATTACCAAGGCAAAAATACTATTTAACTCTTTCTTCAATTCTTCTACATCCAGAGTCAATGAAAAAAAAAAAAAGTTTGAGATACACAAAATGATAAAATAAGCCATCATCAAATGAAAACCCAACCAACAGGAGCAAACACAGAGATAGCTGTTGAAATGATCAAATGGAGACTTTAACCACAATTTCCATGTCAAAGGATTTAGTGAAAAAGATGGACAACATGCATGAACAGATAACGAATTTTTTTTAAGAGTCTCTGCTCAAAAAGTCAAGTGGAAATGTTAGAACTTTAAAGAAAAGAAAAAAGATTTAAAGGAAGAGAACCAAATAAAAATCTAAAGTAACATCACTTATACAGTTTAAAATCATAAAAATAAATTGTAAATGTCATCTCATATTGGGTGTTTGATAGTTCCTCAGAATTTCATCTCTCTTAACATAGATAGTAAGGAAAGAGAGCTACTCATATCCCTGATTAACATGACCTCTATCCCCTCGCACAGTGCTGGAAAAACCATGTGTATTCAACAAGCACTTCTGAATTGGGTGATTTTGTATGTAATCAGCAAACTTTTTTAGGACATATGTAGTCTTAAATTATATATGTACTTTTAAATCAACTTCCAAGATGCTTAAGTTTTCCATTCTCTACCTTTGTTTTGGGGAAATATGAAGAATATTTGTAGGGCTGGCTCCACACTTAGCAAAATGATATCACAGACCCTCCCGACTTTGATACTTCTTTCCCCAACACTTACATGTCGAACTTCAGATAGAGTCATCCATGTGTCCTCTTGTGTATGATTTCCTATGTGTACTTTGTCTTTTCCTCCACATATTACTGAATCTTCAAAATAAGGTCTGCACTGTTTGTACTGGTTGAGTGACTCTTATCTGGTCTTGGGACTAAGTATGTCTCAGATTTCATATTCTCAGATTTGGGAATATTTTCACATACATGAAATATCTTGGGGATGGGACTGAAGTATAAGCAACAGAATTCACTTCTTGCATATAGATCTTATACACAGAGCCTGAAGGTCATTTCATACAGAATTTTCAGTCTGACTACATTTTATCTGCAAGCTTTCACATGAGGTCAGGTGTGGGATTCTCCACTTGTGGCATCATGTCAATGCCCAAAAAAGTTTCAAATTCTATAGCATTTTGGATTCCAGATTGTCAGAGGAAGGATTATCTGTTTGACGTTTCATATACCCCATATGCATAATAAAATACTTGGTTACTTATGTTAAGATGCTTAGAATATCGAGCAGTGTCCAGCTCTGTCCTGCTACTTTTAGGCCCCACAAGAGTGGGCCTACCATTAAAAAAGTGGATTACCCTGGTGAGCTTCCCTCTGGCCTTCTTCCATACTCTCAGCTCTTGTTCTCTGCTGGCCTGAACTTCACCTTTCTGGCCTCACATCTGTCCCCATCCACAGCCAGATCTGGGATTCCCTAAACTCTCTGGTTCCCCAACTACCCCTTTATTTCCCACTTGATATCCTGTTCTCATTTAAGCATCATGTTTGTTCAGATATGCTTTCTGGAACATTCTTTAGATGTTTTAAGATCTCATCTCATAAATTGCATACCTGGTTCTAATTCCAGCCCCAGGAATAAGACTCTGGATGAGGAATATTCTTAAAAAGTATGAAAACAAACATTTCTTTTTAAAGTCAAAGTAAAAAGGTGGCATTATGGGATATGCAAACCATTCTTTTACTATGATTATATTTAAGAGAAATGCAGCAAATTTGCACACAATATCTATGAAATCAAAGAGCATAATTCTAAAATTATTAGTTTAGCAGGATGTTTAAATAAACGGAACGTTGTGCTTGCCCATTTCCATACAAGCAGAATAATTATTTCACAAAAACTAGCACCACCCAAAAGACCAGGATTTGCTAGTGTGCTTTTGAAAATATGTTGCTCCTAAGAAAACCAAGGATCTGAGCTTAAGAGATGAGAAATGCTGAATTGTCCAATCAATTCCTTTGATCCATCCAAGTGATTACACTCGATAGTCATTATTCTTCATAGTTATATTCTATAAAGTCACTGAAAACACTGAATTAGCAAACACTCAACTATTGCTCCTGGGGAAAAGAATGAGATTCCTAGGAGCCTCTGGTCACAACATTTTCATCAACTTATCAATACATAAACTTGTCTTATATGTTTCAGTTTAAAGACACCTTATCTAACATGTATTATTGATTTATTAACTTTGAACCCACAGCCAACAGCACTATAACTCATTCCTAAATGAGGCCCATATAACACACAAATTTTGTCTGCAGGCACATTGCAGCCTTTCTGTGCTCAAGGATATCACGTAGCACTTCAGATACCATGCTTGGCAGGCATAGTAAACCACAAACTCACCAATAAAAGTGTAGAAAATGTGGCACTAAATAGACCACAAATTTTTTAGACTTGTTTCCAGTGTGACAGACACAACAAGAAAGCAGAGTGCAACACTGTTCAACCTCAGGTTTTGGATGACTCATAAGTTTCTTCACTCTACACATGTCCATGAGTGAGTACTGTTTGGAATTACAAAGGAATTTTTGCAAATAGTCAAATTCACAAATGCAGAATCTGTAAGAGTAAGGATCAATTGCATCCCCATCTCAAATGTCTGCCTCAAGGGTTGGATACCTGGAACCCTGTCTTCATGCTGATATCGTTACTTATTCATCAACCTCCCTCCTTGGCTTCGGTACACATCTTCATCCTTCCTAATCACTGCTTCACCTGGGGATCCTGTCCCAGCAATGCATTCACGTTAATGAGACTGAGGAAGGGTGGGGGTAGGAGTCCTGCCTTTCACAGCCAGGGACATTTCCTCAGGATCTCCTGCAAGAGCATCCATACAAAACCTAAGCTCACAGCCCATTATCACTTCCTTCTTCAATCCACTAGTACTTTCAGAATCTATGAAATTCTGGACACCTCTTTCTGGACAAGCTTAATGGATGGGTTTTTGAAATTTAAATGATTATGTGGGTCATTTGGTTCTTAGAATTTTTTTTAAAGTTTAGGAAATCCTCAATAATTCCCCCAATCCTGTATTCCTTTGATAAGAGAAACTTCAGCAAACACTGCCTGGTCCTTGTTCTCCATAAAGAAAAGTCTATAGGTCTCTGCTTTTCTTTAGGCATATTGCAGTTGTCTATTAAAACACACAATGAGCCAGGCATGCCTGTAATCCCCATGGCTCGGAAGGCTGAGACAGAAGGATCTTCAGTTCAAAGCGAGCCTCAGCAACAGCAAGGCACTAAGCAACTCAGTGAGACCCTGTCTATAAATAAAATACAAAATAATGCTGGGGATGTGGCTCAGTGGTTGAGTGCCCGAGTTCAATCCCCTGTACCGCCCACCCAAAA